>VZRF01011449.1:0-138001 GCA_013396875.1 Vireo altiloquus
TATAAGTGGTAACTCATTATCAGTGATAATAGATATGCAAAAAAAACCC
The DNA here is from genome assembly GCA_013396875.1 of Vireo altiloquus. Lineage (NCBI taxonomy): Eukaryota > Metazoa > Chordata > Aves > Passeriformes > Vireonidae > Vireo > Vireo altiloquus. The sequence goes on from VZRF01011449.1 coordinate 50, forward strand.
CCAATCTGGGTTGAATCTCACATTTCAGGATTTAGGTTTAAAGAATGGGCATTAGCTGAATAGGCTGAGTCTGGGGGCTGTGTGTCACTGCAGACTAACTACTGTGACTTTTCAGACTGGAACATGTGACATGATGAACAGACCTCCTTAACCATATAGGTAAAGCATGCAGAGACACAGCTGCTTCCCTGCATTAGAGATTTAATATGGGAAGACTTGTATTCACTAATATTAATAAGAGTTAGACAAATCTGTTAGCAGGTCTTATAAGCAGCATATGGGTCAGAGAATACCTGCACTTAGTGTACCTTGAGGACTACCAATCTCAGTACTTTGAAGCTTGGTGCATTGTAGATATTTGGTGCCCTCAGCTGGTTTTATCTGGAACAGCTTACAAGTGAACTCGTGTTTAATTCAGCAGAGACACAGCAGCAAAATGCGATTCTCCGAGTGGCACAACAGGGCTAAGAAGGCTCCACTGGAGTCAGAGAGAGAAGAATCTGGACACGTGTGACCTCCATTAATGTTTTGAGGGTAGTGGATATTTAACTAAACCTTTCAATCCCATAAAATATCACAGTTAGATTTAGAATGAGAATCAGGCTTTTCAGCTCTGCAATCACTATCAGAGAGATAAGGGAAGGACAGGTAATACCAAGTCATGAAGGTGAAAAAAACAGACATGTTTTTAGGCATGTAAGTTATTGAAAACTCTAGTCATTTTCTGGCCAATGCTCAATGTTCCACAAGTAATATATCACAGTATTAGTAAGCAGAACATTGGCTTTGTAGACAAAGGTTCAGGCACCTTTTCTACTCTTTCTGATCTGAACTTCACTGTAAGCTTAAATTCATATACAAATCTTGGCTTTTTGTTGATCATATACCTTCATGTAAGTCCTCGGGCATACAAATGTCCTTGGGCAGTACAAATTGTTTCGAGTTTCTATCAGTTTTAATGACACAGTAGAAAGATTTCAAACTGTTTAGGCACCCAGCTCTGCAACTGGGTGTGTTTTGAGCACAAAGAAACTGGTAGTTCAATGATTTCTGTCCAGTTCTTGCTATACTAGTATGAGAATATATCTATAATACTAGGAAAGGTGAAGTAATTTATCTCCAGCCAGTTTTGAGAAGATTAAAATGTAATTGAAGATGTCGTTACTTGACAACCCATATTGATCAAGAGCTCTTTATCTCTTCTTATAAGTGATAGATAACACAGTTTGTGATGGTTGACTATTTTTTCTTTAGGCCTGGAAGTGCAGGACCACCTTCAAAGGCAGTAGACAATTTCTAGTACCAAAGGGCAGAATTAGCACAGGTTTGGACTGGAGAATCTTGGAAGGATAACCTACTTCTTTAGATTTGATTCTTGTTTTTTTTTCCCATGCATAACTCCCAGTAATAATTAATTAGGGAGATGAGAACCATGAAGTTGAAATAATTGCAATGTAGCACAAGTGCATCAGATTTACATATTTTGGGAGTTCATGACTGGGGAAAGAAAGTAGTTCCATAGATCAGGATAAAGAAGTATATGAATGGGCTTGAGTTATTTATAGAGTTAAATATTTAATATAATGGATAGCTGATCAGTTTATATCATGCTTGGCCCCAATAGTATAATTTTTTCTAATGAAAATAATGCTTGAGGCAAAACAATGGGAACCCTTCCTTCTTACCTGTACAAACTGTTCCAGGGCTTGTCTGTCCAAACATGTGTAGTTCTGCAGGAACTTGAGCTTTTCCAGCTGGAACTGGTCCCGAAAATGTGCCTCTGCCTGCTTCTCCAGCAGCTGGAACACCATAGCACCCAGGAGGAGGTAAAAGAGATACCCCAGGACCAGCAGTGGAGTCCAGCTGATCTGCCGGCTGTGCATGCTGAGGAGGGGCATGCTGCTGATCTGCCCTTGCCAGCCCCTGCTCAGTACTTCAGAGGTTACTGTCCAAGATGTGACCTACCCAAAACACCCAGGAATCACACAGCCATGCTCCCAGCTACTGCCCTGGAGGATTTTTCAATAGAACATGAGGGTATCAGGGCTTGCAAAATGAGACTAATAGAGAAATTTTATCCCTCCACATCTGTTCTCTATCCAAAATAAAGGGTCAACATTTATGGCTTAATAAGAGTTGCGAATCAGAGTGTTTTTCTTCTATTAGCTTTTATCCAAAGATCTCAATCAAATGAATGAAGCCCTCCGAGGCTGGTATTGGTTTCCAGGCTGGGAAGCTGAATCAAAACTGTGGTTATATGACTTACCCCAGGTCATTTGAATATAGAATCACAGATAGACTCTTAAATTCTTGATGAGTAAAGCCTTACTCTAAACACTAGACTTCTGTACAAGAAAATGCTCTAAACTCTCGAATTACGGCAGACTCCCCAGAAGAAATAAGAGTATGGAGCTGAATAAATGGAAAAGTCAATAGCTGCTGTCTGTACCATACAAACATTGCTGGCACCAGTAAAACCAGCATGGTGAAGCTTATAAACATCTTGAATTCAACTTGGTCGCACAACAGAACCTCTCTTTCCTTGTCCTAATAAAATCAATCCCCTCACTTCCTGGCCTACTGCTCCTGAACTCTGTCAGATGACTCGACCCTTTAGTCCATAGAGTTAGAGAATAAACCACTCATGCCTACTGCTTTCAGTCTCTGTATTCCCCTTTTAATCCAAATACAAATGGGGGAAGGAGGGCTTAAGGGTAATCATTAGCTAAAAAAGTATCAGAGTTTCACTCATGGGAGCCTTAATAATTATCATGCTCTGGAAAGGAGCTGTGCTTGCATTTTTCCTGTAGGAAGAGCTTTATGGCAAGTGTCATCTGTGTCACACTGCTTCTGAAAGAAAACAAACACACACTCACACACACTCAGAGGAAGATGGCCAAGTGGCTAGGGCTGCAATTTTATTACTACACTCTCTTACTGTTAAAATGTTCTGGATATAAATATCCCTACTTTGCTTAGCATTCAGATGGTTTTACATCTATCTTCAAACAAGAGGTAGTGTTCACAGAAGAAAACTGAAAAAATTATTTAATTCATATCTGTATCTGGGAAAGTGCCTGGACTTGGCATTTGTACTGTGCCCATAGCCTGGGGCCAGCCATCCTCCAGAGGAGGATGACTGGCAGCAGAACGCCACTTACCCCTCTGAAAAGTGAAAACTCCTGTGGATAATTCTCAGGAGACCACCCTGGACTTTTTCTGGGACTGCTCTCTTGGTGTGAGTGGGGGAACAAAAATATTTCAACATGGAAGCGCAATGTGCAAGAACTCAGAGCCTTGGTGCTCTGGTGTTTCTTTTCAGCTGAAAAAGTGAAAAGTCTGGGAGGTGGAAGTTATAGTAGCAATGATACTACTGAGCAGTGCAACAACATTATGAAGGAAACTGCTCTGAATCAGCTGAGACACCCAGCTTACACTCACTGATGGAAGGCCTTGGTGTGTGCTAAGGATGACAATTAGTTACACAGTACCAAACAAGAACATCACTCTTGTGCCTGATTTCCGTAACTAAAAGGTACAGCTTGTTATTCCATTCCTAGTGAAATGACATGGGTAGACAAGCCTGGGGTGTTGCACTAACAGGGCTGTCTCTGGTGGGAGATCCAGGTGTTGGAACCTATGACTACCAGGCTGAGAGAATGCCAGCCTACTGGTTTTCTGGAGTGGATCCAAACCATGGAATTGTGCACAGCTGGGCTGGGACAAATTTTTCCATTGAAGTACATTTCACAATTAAGGGTATGAAACCATAAGATATAAATAAACAAATACAGCACTTAATCAGTTCTTTGTCAGCTTCTGCTCTTTTCAGATCAACAAAGCATTCCAGCTGACAAACTTGGCAGGGTAAATTATGCCTTAAGAACAAATGTCCATTCAGGCTTACTTTTGAGATCTAAATTTTCTGAGAGTATTGCAAACTGAGTCACTAACATCATTAAGGTGTGTTTATTTCTATACTATGGTTACTCCTACTGGTTTGGTTCTTTCCCCCTCCAGTGTCATGCAGCAATATTGGAACCAAATAAAGCCAGGTTCTGTGCAGCAGCCCAGAAGTTATGCCATGCCACAGGAAAAAAAGAAACCCAAATATGTACATTTGGAAGTAAACTGAAGACTTATGATTTTTGTGTGAGTTCTGATCTGGAAGAGGGAATTCAGCATGGCTTACCACATTGGAAATTAAATTTTGTTTCCAGGTAAAAAGACATAATATACAATGCACTGAAATAACAATACTAGCAAATTGCTTTTTATGACAGGATGACAAACCACACTCTCTAGTCTTAACTTCTCTTGTTGCTTTTCTAATGCTCTTCTGATTAAACAATAAACAAAACTTGAGTTCAAAAACTTCAGAAATAAAAAGCGCAGAATGCAAGAACTTTATAAGAGTGGCTGAACGTGGAAGTTGACTCTTCTTCTGAGGTCCTGCTTTTCCAGTGCTCCCCACCAATGTAGAACATAAGAGCGCATCTGGTCTCAAAGCTAGGGAATGACTTCTCACGGAACACGTTTGGCATCCAGGACTGGACATAATCTCCTTGATTATTCCTTCACTTATCTTTCTTCCTCAGTGTGACTGACCCAATGGGATCCAGCTTTTCCCATAGAAAATCTGAGCCATTCTGGAAAGGACAGATACCAAAACGACATCGTGGTTTACAATCAACATAATAATCACTTTTCATATATTACTTGGAGCAAATCAAAGGATTCAGTGTTCTCCAAATGCTTTACCTATTGTTCTTACAGCCTCTAACAAATCTTGAACACGGAGAGATATGAAATAAAAGATAGGCCAAAAAACCTGACATGGTTTGCTGACTTTCCTCACTGGTTTTCAAAATCCAGAAGATACACCATTGTGATCAGAAGAATCATTTACATCGACACAAATAAGCTGTTTCTAAATTAAGTAATAAAATAGTTGAAAGATATCTTGGCTGATTCTGTTGTTCTCAAGCTTCTGATGGAGAATGATTTTTTGGATCAGTTTTTCTCATAGAAATGTCTCTGTACAGAGCTAGTTGACAAAGTGGCTGCAAAGATCCAGGGATTCATTCTTTCACATGCTAAGCATTTCAGCCTGAACAGTTTGTACAAGGAAATAATGAATTATTTTAATTTGTTTTGCTCCTTGAATGACTTTTAAACTCTGCACTGTAGAGAAGAATTAAGGAAATTATTTTAGAACCATATTAAATATAAATATGAGAACCATTTCATTTCTTCAGGCATGTCACTGCCATGTGGCAATTTTCTGCTTCTCATTTTGTTCTCACTTCAAATTTAAACCAATAATTCCTGATTTATGTTCACATAGGTGAAAACATGAAGCATTTTCAGATAAATATTACAAAGAATTTTAAGATTTCAACAGTATTTTTCTCAGACAGATTCCACAGGAAGAAGAAAAGAGATTCCTTGAATTCTGTAATTATTGTATTGGAGGTAGATCTTGTTTCTGTTCTTTATCTGTATAAATGCATTTGAGTAAATCCACTGTTGGTCCACAGATACAAGTATTTGTTTAGTTCACTATTTATGTCAAATGAAACTCTGCAGCTGCCCCCTAAAATGAACAGAAGGTAACCTTTAGAAAATCTCAGGTGCTGGTCCTGAGCTTTTCCTGAAGGAAAAGGGAAAAGGAATCTTCATTTTTATTGTGGTGGTGTCAAATCAAGGCATAGATAGTAACAACTATAAATATTCAGTTTACTTTGCTTGTCTTATAGGTGAGGTTTCAAAGCAAACATTGCAGGAAGTGAAACAAATTTAAAAAAATAGAAAAAGATCGTTTAACATTGATTAAAGCAACAATAAAAATTATTCATATGAAATAATATAAAAACAGAAGTTTGATTGCTGTGGTTATTAAAAATGCACTTTGAAAAGACAAACAAATTCTATATAGAGCTATCAAATATGCTATATGTAACAAGGCATTCCCAGGTGTTCATCTCCTTGGCATCCATGTTCAGCAGCTGCATGTTTGGTGCAGGCAACATTTACAGGATCTTACCATTTTATTATGTTGAAGTGCTTTCAGTGTATGCTAGTGACATAAAACACTTGCATCCTGTGAGTGATTAAACTAGCGAAGTATATATGACATTATATACTTACAGTGTTACACATGTGAACCTCATTACCTCTTTCTTTAAAAATGCAGGAGTGACAGAGGGAAATTGAATTAGGGTGTGTACATCTTCCAAGAAAGAGAAACTCAACAAAAGGTTATGTTATCTTTTTCTTGGAGTTCTCTGGAAAGCTGCAGTGGCCAGGAAGTAGTGAGATGCTCAAGCCAAAACCTGATTATCTCAAGAGTTTCACTAATGCAGGTCCAGACAGTGTACAGAGCTCTGGCAGATTCAACATAAATGAGAACAGACCCCTTGGCCTTTATTATAAGTCTGGGTCATATTCCAGTCTGGACCCTGAACACAGAAGCTACAGTGCTGTAACACACCAGAGGACATGGTCCTCCTTCTGAAATTAACTATACAGAAGATTGAAAATATGTTGAAATAAAAGACGAGAAGATCCACAATATCTGGCATCAATTAATCCCAGAAATATCTGTATGGAATCAGGCACTCTACAGCTACTTCCTCAAGAAATCTCCACCAAAAAAAAGAAAAAAAGAGATATTTGGGTTAATTCTGGTTGCAGATAATAAATAATTTGTGTTTACCATATGAACATTGAACCAAACCCAACTAGATATCATGTGAAGTGACTGGAGTGAGATGTGCATGAGGATCTCCACGCTTAGCAATGCTGTTTTACAGGTGGCTTAGGGAGGATTCAAGACCAGGATAAATGTGGGCCTCCAGTGGTTTCTTCAATGTAGTAAATGCTTGGGTTATTTCAAGTTAATCTTGAAGTTGTATGAAGAGAGATTATTAAAAGAAGGAACTGTGTTTGTGGCCAACAAAAAATTTCTTGAAGCAATAATTGCTTTCACAAAGCCACAGAGACATAGAGAAGAGATCCAGAAGCCCTCCAGCACCCGAGAGAAGACCATCAAAAGCTGGAGCCAGGCTTTTCACAGTGTAGCTCATGAGAGGAAGAGAGATAATGACAAAAAGAAAAGTTCAGGCTGGACGTAAGGGAAAACCTTTTCGTCATGATGACAGCCAAACACTGGAATGAGTTGCTTAGAAACATTATGCAGTCTCCATTCTTGGAGGTTTTCAAGACCACACTGAACAAAGCCCTGAGCAGCTTGGTTTGATCTTGTAACTGATGTTCTTTTGAAGAAGAGGTAGGATTAAAGGCCTGCTAAGATAATTTCCAGCCTGAATTTTCCTGTGAACACAAAATGCAATTTTTGAAGAGAGGAGGCAGTTTTTTAAAAAAGAGAATGCTTTATATCTCAATACTATTATTTACTAAATGAGCAATCGTTTCTTTCCACATGATCTTATGAAAATTTTCAAAATATGCAAGAAAGACCTTCTATTTATATGGTTAAGTGTCTGGTATAATCTTAATCTTAGACCATCAGGTCTAAGTACAATCTAGTACAATCAGGTACTACTTTGTTGACAGTGACTGAATTTCACACCAAATTTACAACAGTGTAAAAAAAGGCTAGAGAGTTTTGAAACAGAAGAGCAAGGAGTTATTTTCTCTCTGTGTGTGAGATGTGTGGCCAGCTGAGAACAGAACACTGAATCATCAAGTAGTAGCAGCATCCCATAACTCATACAAAGATAGCAGAGATCCTTCTTTTAACCAGTTACTTAAAGCTATTAGAAATGCTTCCATGTCAAAATGAAGGAGATGTTGGACCAGTGATTCCCTTTTAGCTACCTTCAAATAAATTCACAGCAATGGGTATTTTACTGGAAAAAAGAAGACAGTTGCTTCACCCAGGAACATTTTGGAACCTGTGGCTCTTCTCCAGCTATCAGGTTTGGATGGAAGCAGGAACGTGGCCCTGCTCTCCTCAACAAAGCTGCACGAACAGTAATACAGTGTATATTTAATACAGTGTTTATAACAGAATAATAAGAAAAAAAAATGACAGACAGATAAAAATTCTGGAAGAAGGATGTTTTAATATAATCTCCAACAAAGCAGACATATAAAAGGGAGAAGGCCTGAGGATTTTTCCACTTCTGACCAAATCCTTGAACTTTTCTCATAGATCTGACTTTTATCTCAATTTGCACACACGAAATTCTGCTAAAGCTTACCAATTTATATGGTACCTAGGTTGACTTTTGTAGAAAATTGAAATGCAAAAAAAGGTATAACTTTTATATTTTAAAATTGATTGCATATTAATTGTTAATTTGGCAAACATATATCTTCTGTAGGTTTGAACACAGCAATTCACCACGTACTTTTGTATAATTATAAACTTGACAAAGAATTAAGTATCAGCAATTTAAAGAAATATTCATCCTCAAGAATATGTGACTTATATATTGTTTTATTTTAATGTGAACAACCCATATGCTTCTAAATGCATGACCACAACATTATCACTAGCATGAAAAGTGACAGCTTCAATAAGGTAGTATGTATATCTCAGAGAAACAGACTGCATTTTGCATTGCATTTTTTTATTTTAATTTGGTGTGTAAAACAAATTGTTTCATATCTGGATATTATGCAATGAAATAGTCCTGAGTCAATAATGAACTTAAGTTGTATATAAGATATAAATGCATTTAAATTTTCACATCTCATTGGTGTTTCAGAAATATTTGCCTTATTCTATTTAAAGCCTATTAAGTGCACTTGTTTCTTCTGAAACCTGTATATTCTGGGAGGGTGTCCATTTTGCACAACATTTAATAATTTCAAATAAAAAGAAAACAGTTGGGAAATTTTGAAGCCTAGAATTACTTTCTAAAATAAATTTGGGTTTATATTACAAAGCAATCTCAGTATTCTAATAATATAATATGAAAATTTTTATTCCTTGGCGGGGAAAAATCTCAAATGAAATTTTATGGAATTTTATAACCCAGATAACTGCAATTATTGAACAGATATATCTTGATGCTCAATAGGCATAATTAATAAAGCCTTATGCAAATCGATGCAGAAACCCCCTATCTGTTGTAAACATTTGCTTCCCAGATTAAAGGTGTATAAGAGTGTTAATACATTAGATAATTTCAACATTTAGAAACGTACACTGAATTCTCATAAACAAACATGTTTGGCAAACTCCTGATTAGTTGTTTCAGTTTTGTTAATCTTAAGGCAAGATGAAGATACTGAGTGCAAATACTCAAATATCTATTGTCAGAGAAATGGACTTTGCTGTCAAAGACAAATAATTTCTATACCTTTGCCAAATAAACATGTACATCTGAAGTACTCACTTGTACCTGTTTCTAAACAGAGGAGGAAGGGAAAGAATAAAGGTCTTTCACTGTTTCTAAAAGGAAATAATGGACTGTGGCAAGAATTTCATTTGTTCCCCAAGCCTGAAAGGAGATAAAGAAATACATTAGCCTACATTTCAGGTTGCATTTCCAGTTTTAAAACAAACTTCAGGAACACAAAACAAAAGAAAGAAAAAAAAATACCTTTTAAGACACAAAAATCATTCATCTACTCTTCTGCATTTTCCTTTCTCTACCCCAAGACTGAACATGACATCAAAAGCATGTTTGCAGAGTAGCCCTATTCTAAAAAGCTTTCCAATGTAGTTATTACAATGCTTTAACAATCCCAGCAAGGCCTGTGAATGTGCCTGCTTTAATTCCGCTCTGTTTAGAAAGCAAACGATAATAACCTACAGTCCCTGAGGTAATCTTTACCAAGACCTCTCATTCCCACCCCTGCATTACTGTCACTAAGGATAATCATGAGCATTCCCATGCTTTCTATTTATGAAACTTATTTTTCACTCTGTTGGCTTCTGCATACATTTATTTTTATTTTTTTCTTCCCATCTGATGTATAGTAGGGCCCTCGGTTTGCTTCTGAGATACTGATACAACAGTTTGAAAGGGTCAGGATCAATAAAGGAAAGAGCAGTAAGGATGTTGACATTTTTTAAGCCCAGCAGACTTTGGCTTGGCTGACCCTGTGCTTCCTGGTGTTGCCTCCTGCAATGTGTGTGTAGCAGTCATGCAGAGAGCGAATACATTCGCATGCAAACACAGAAATTAGTGTTGAACATCTCAGTTGAAAAGAGTTTGGTAAGGAAGCAACAGAGCACCAAACTGCGACTCAGGACACTTAGGTTCTGTGTGAAAGTGTCTGACACAGCTTAATGGCTCTGGGCAAATAATTTCTCTTTGGTTTATTTTGTAGATATTTGAAATTTCTTGAGGAAAATTATGTGACTGATAACACATAATGTTTTTCCCCTGAAGTTTGAAGTGAAAGTACATTCTTCTTCTCTTCCTCTCTACCTAACTCTACTTTACATCTGAAAGTTTTTCTTTCTGAGGGCAGGAATGGGGACATCATAACCCCCATCCTGTCCCCTAAAAGAAAACCCTCCGAGTTCTCCTGCTTCATCTTCCTAGGTTAGAATTTACAAACTTTATTTGCTCAATGGTTCCTGCTATCAGTGGCTGCATCCCTCACATCTGGAAGGTTTTCCCTTTCCTCACAAGAATGAAAAGCCTTCTTTTATCTGCTAGGTTGACTCCAAATCCTTCTCAGAAATTGCTGCTGAGCTGTCTTGTCTATGACACATCAGGTGCCTACACGTTTGTTGAACTGACATAGCTTCTTTTTTGTTCTCCTGCCTGTGCTTAGTTGGTTGATTCATCCAGCCCTGCACTGCCAGGATGATCAAATTCTTCTCCATTCTTTTTTCATCTGCTTAGGGTACCTCATCTTGTCTAGCTGGACTTGAGAACAATTTTAGAAGTGTTGACTCTCCTTTGTTCTGCAAGAATACCTTTAATGACTTGGGGTCTAAATAGTTGTCAATGTTGATAATGCCTAGCCCTTTCTGAAACTGATGGATGATGCCAGGTGGCTGAAAAAAATCAGGACGGAAAAGGCATTTGAGAGACATTCTTGATATGGTGTGATTTAGGAGATGATCATAGGATAAGATGTGCTCTTGTTAGTTGCATTACTCTACGTCACAGATTGAGTCAGATTTGGACCTTCTAAAGGTCCGAAAGGTTTGTTTTAAGACATTTACCTCTAACCTTCTTCTGCCTATAAATCCAGCTTGATTTCATTTGTAGAAGAAACCTGAAAACAGCTTTTCTAAATAAAGACAAAAGGCATCCCAAAGCCTAAGCGTGCTAAGTGTTTGCTCTGGATGAGTGTAGGGAGGCTGTTTTTTCAGCCAGTGTGTTTACCTGACAGTTTTCTGATAAGCAGTGTGATACCAAAGCCCCACTTTGTGACAGTGCTAACACCATCTGCCAGGTGCTGATAGCTTGTTGAAAAATGCTGTCATCAGCACCGAAGTGCTGATGGAAAGTTATTGCTTCAGTAACCACTAACACACTCATCTTCTGTATAATTGGTTGCTGCCACTAAAAACTATTATTCAGGGGGAAAAAAAAAAGCACAGGTCATTTTTCTTTATCATGATAAATTACTTTTAGGCTACCTTGCAGTGCCACTGTTGTTTATTTATTGCTTTCTGCTTCCTGCCAATTTTAGTTATCTACACTCTAGAGTGAACTTTATTACCATCCTATGACTGCTCTTGGTACCTGGTTTCATGACAAATACTCATAGAAAGTTTCATTAGACCTTGATGTGGTGAAATACCTGTTAAGGACATACTCTCTGCTAGGCACAGTGGGCCAGTCTGCCCCCTGAGGTAGGGGTACACTGCAATCATTTGAGTAATCTTTATTTGGTGTCAACTGCTACAATCAAATTTGTACCACATGAAAACCAGGACAGATAGTTTAAAGAAAATCTATACATAAAAATTTGGAAATATTTCAATCATCAAGAAACCACATTCAAATGCATTTACTTAAGGGTAAAATAATATAATATGCAGGTGGCACAGCCATGCATGCCCCAGACAGTTCACTGATGGTGGCTAAGTAAAACAGAGAGCCTTCATAGTTTTGCACTGCAGCACTGAGCTACTAAAGAAGTACATGTGAAGAACCTCAAGTGTTTAGAACGTCTGAGAACATAATATAATATAACTGAAGCCAGAATCAGTTCTCACTTGTGTCAATATAATGTGGACTAAAGCTATTTTGGCTTTAAAATGCTGTACTGGAGATTTTGGTTTGGCTTCCTATTTTCTGGCAGGAATTACCTTTCTTTTGCAGGATGTTCTGTCTTGCTTTAATGAAAGCTAGGATGTCAGCATCAGCCTGGCTGTCTCCAGTCAGAGGAATAGATGTGCTTGAGCTTGGTGGGGTCCTGAAATAAGAAAGTATACCTGTGGACTCGAGTAAGAAGGTTAATTTTTCTGTCTCCTCTCTTTTCACCATGAAGGGTTTTGTACTTTAGATGCATTGTTAGATGTGGCACAGTTTAGCGGGGAATTGATCTTAGGACTTCTTAATTGGTCTACTCTGTGGGTTCCTAAGATTAGTCACTATCTCTTTAGTGTGGGAAATAAACATGCTTATCAGCTATAGACCTCTCACAAAGGGTTAAAAATATTGTACTGCTGAGTCAAAGACTTACTTCCAAGTGGAAAAGCTTAATGTAGTGAGTTTACCAGTGAAATGATGGATGTGACTCTGCCATGTGTTTGCTTACTTCAGGGTGCTATACATTTGAACAGATCAATAGAATTTTTGCCTACTGTGGGGGAATTAAGTTTTCATACATACTCAGAAGTAAACAATCACGTGGCATTCAGGACACTTCCTGACAGACACAAATCCTTTGTGCTGCTGAGTCTCCAGTCCCAGCTGAACTCTTGTATCTACACAGTGAAGTCATCGACTTACCACTGCTTTTGATAGATCCCTGGTGGTGTGAGGTGATGTAATACAATGAAGCTGTTCTAATCAGCTGAGAAAGCTAAGAATTTTCACCTGCATCTTTAACCTTGTTTAAAGATTAAGCACTAATGGGGAGATGAGAAATACAGTGACAAAAAATTACAATACAAAAAGACAAGTGGAACTGAAGGGAAAACTTTTTTTTAACATATCCTATCTCTGTACTTATATTTATTTTCTCTGTTCCTTACTGACTGTAGCAGTAGAAGGTTTGTGTGACTGACATATACAGCAGTCTAATATCCTTGTCTTTGTGCACCAATTAAGTTCTCAGTTGCTGAATCAGTGAAACCAAAATGGAAAAAAAAAGAAATAATTACTCTGAACTTAAAACTCTCCTATTTTTATGTAATTTACAAGGTGATTGCAGAACACCAATAAAGGACTATTCTTAATTGATTTTCATTTATTTAGCAACAAAATAAAAAATAAAAACCCACAGTATATTTGAGAAGGTACTCTCTAAATTCCACTTTAACTTCTATTGTTCTTCTGCTTTTCTTAAACACAAATGCAATTTAAAACATGAGGTTTTGGGGGGTTAAATTTTCCATGACTTTTTTCTGTTCTAGAAATGGATTGTTTAGGAAAATGAAAGAAAAAAACCCCTTGTGCTTTGTTCTTACTAACACAGTAGGAAAAATAGTAACTTGACTATATTTTCCTAAGGGTGTTAATAGCCAGAACTGTTGAGCACAATAAGAATATAACTTCTGGAAGTAAAGTGACTTGGCATAATGTTTCAGTGGGAGAAAAAAATGTGGAAATAAACACACTAGAAAAAATAAAGAGGCTGAAAAAACCAGTGGTTTCTGTTAACCTGCTAAGCTAATTTTCACAAACCAGCACCTCTTTTGAGAAAACATGACATACAACCTTTGTCAAGCCTGAAACTGCTGCCATTTTATTTTAATAGAATGATTTGTGGGAGGGAGATCAAAAATATTTTAAGGACATAATCACAAGTCTGAAAAAATGTCTCTGCCTAGTTCCTGCATTCAACAGTTCTGCAATACGTACACTGATTTCTCTCCTTTTCAAATGTTTTTATTTACTCTTTCACACTCCCATTCTCTGAGAAGACACAGTCATGAAGATCCATAAGGTTGTAGAGAAAAAAGCCTCAGGCCAAAAATGAAACCACCTGTGCAATGCTGATGATGCAGCAGGTTGGTCATGTGGCAGCCTGCACTTGTTTTGGAAGTTGGAGGAAAATCTGTAATTTTTAAAGAAAAATTATTTTTATATTTCAAGGAGACGGTTTTTAAACAGAGTGATGGACGATTTTCAAGGCATTAGATTATTTTGTATTTGTTTTTTTCCTCTGAGTAGCCCAGGTACAATTCTTACCTTGTTTTTAAAGTTGGGTTACCAAAAGTGATTGAATTGTTTGTCACAGCTTGATCTTCATAAGGGCTGTCTTTTGCGGGGTCTGAAAAACTGGAATGGGAAAGGAAGAAATGAAAGAAAATGAAGGAAAAAGAAAAGAATATAGCCCTTGTGTAGGCAATATTAATACATACAGTAAGTAACTACAAAGAAGATTTTTTCAAGATTTTTAAAAATCTATATAAAACACTTGTTTACTGGAAGAAGATTTCCAGTTTAATCCATGTGATGATTATGTTTATGTAGAGAATGTGGCTATGAAAGAATGACAAATAACTTCATAAAAATTATACTTTTAGTATTTGCCTTCTAAGCCAGGCTTGTAAAGCACTTTGATGTATTCAATGTACAGTTCGTAATGCTATATTTAGTTCCTAAACTGACTATTAGCCAAGTGACGCCTTAGCTCATTTTCCATTCTTTCTTTAGTCAGGCAAAATTATTACCAAAATCAGTGAGAGTCTGGATAAAAACTCAGTGAGGGCTTTGGGATGGGGCTTGTTGATGACAGCGAAATATATTGCAAACAGCTGCTCTGCATTCCTGCCCCTGCAGATATCCTTATCAAGGAAGCTCGCTGTTAGGAAGGCAGTTTTCTGCCACTGGATATCTAGAGACTCTCTCCTTTTCCTGGGGATTGCATGTCCTGCCAGATCCAATCTTAGAGTGGAAAAACTGAATTTCTCAGTGTAAAGATTTTTCCAGTAGATGGCAGGATTGGCAAGTTCTTGGTTTTCTAACTCTGCAGTAGCTTGTTCATTGTTGGCTGATGAATTGATATTTCTGGCAGAGAACTTGAAAAGGGAAAGAAATTTATTACTAAACTTTTACTGTATTACACTGTGCCAGGTTCAGTTTTGCAGAAGATATTGTGCCCAGGAGTATAAGTCATTTTCAGTTGAACAGCTCCAAGTTTGCTGAATGATTCTCTTTAACTCCTCGAGTCCCACACCATTGACACCTGCCTAATTCAACTAAAGCAATATCGTATTTAATGTTAATAATATTCTGTACTTTATTACACCTACATATTACAAGAGCTAGAAAGGATGTGTGATGTTATTACCTACTATGTGGTTTAACAATATCTGGGAACCTCATATCGTCATCCTGCTTTAGGATTTCCTGAACATTTTTTCCATTGATTTGGCAGTTCTTAAAAATGAAGTGATTTAGTGTTTTAAATTCAGTTTTCTAAAAGACTTCTGTGTCTGTGCCCTGAGATACTGAGGCATCCAAGTCATATAACCGTGGTTTAATAAATCGCTACACATCAACTGAACCATAGCAACCATCCCTGACTCTATTCTTAGCCTACAACAAACGTAATGTGACTTAATGTCATTCTTTTTCATTGCTTTCTTTTCATTGAAATAAGCATCTTTGCTTTCTCTTTGCCATGCACAAAATTTGTAATTTTATAAATACTGTGAGTCAGCTGAAGTATTTTATTTTTAAGCTACAGTAGTTTATAAGCTTGAACTACTTTTTTTTTTCATTAAAAGGAAAATAAAATTATTATCCTGAATTGTTAAATCTCCTTTTTAAAGGGGATTTAGATTCAGATTGATTTAAAAAACTTATATACTACAGGTGTGGTGGGGTTGGAACTCTAGGGATGCTGCTTTCAAGTGGATTCCTGGACCCAGGGACAATATGGCAAAACTTGCCTTAGGGTGCTCTGGGAGAATTTGGCACCCAAGGAAGGTGATATTAAAAAACCCACTTAGACTGAGATGATGCCCAGAATCAGGAAATTAACATTACTGTGCTTAGAGATGGACCTTAACCTCCTATCCTGTGCATGTGAGGTTGCCAGCAGACATTTTTATTGTGGCATGCAAACTGTTCTCCTGCAAGTAAAGGAAATTTATAATATAAATTATAATTTAAATTATAAAATATAAAAAAACTATTTTTTTGAAATTACTCAAAGATATGTTTCCACATGAGAGGTTAACAATTAGCGTACTAATCTAACAAATGAGTCCCTCAGTTTGGCACAATTCAAATCCATGTTTTATATATGCCAGAGATTTCTCTAATACCTAGGCTAGAGGAATGATCTGTTTGGGGATAACTTGCATCCTTCATACTGAAGCTCTGGTAACAGCATTGCAAGATAAGTTGAATCATAAGAGGACAAAAGGGTGTAATTTTGATGTGCAGTGGTTTGTAAGCTCAGATGAAACTTGTTCCTAGCCTGTGTTTAGAAATCAGGACTCTCCTTCTTTATATGAGTGTTAGATGCTGTTCCAGTGATGCAAAAATGAGAAATGTTCTAGTAATTCTCTAAATTTAATGGAAAGTCATTGTGTCTGCATAGGGTGGGGGTAATGATATCTCTCTCTGTGTGCCCAGCCTGAAGGACTGGATGTCTCAGGATGCTCAACAAAGCCAAAAAACCCCATGCCTGACATGCTTTAGTGTGATGAAAGTCTTCTTCAAGCAAGGAGTTGATCTGGAGATCTCTAGAGGTGCCACTCTACATTTCTGTAATGTGCAAACAGGCACTCCTGGATCACATTTTGGATTTGGGTGGATGTACACGGTATGTAAGTCCTGACTCTGCCTGTCTCCTAAGCTTTAACCTCCAACATTATTCAGCTTGTTTTGATAGTGTATAATTCCCATTTTCATTCTGAATCTATCTGATTTTTCCTTGAGTTGAATTTAAGAAATCTCAAAGAGAGTTTCCTGACAACTTCAGCAAAATCTCTGCTTTTTCTGGAGATTAAAGGTAGTCTGTCTTTTTTATATATCTGTTTGTTTTTATAACCTAGTACCTGAACTTTCACTCAGTGGATAGCTTGGTTTTTTTTAGGGGGAGGGGACAATACTCTGTTGGGGTGTATTTCTCAGTCAGGCATGGGGCAGTGTTCATAGAGATGTACACAGCATTGCAGCAGTGGTTCTCTTGCTGTGGGAACCCAAGGAACAGAGACAACTGATCCATGGACTGATCAGATCCATCAAGAACATGGGGTAGAGGAGCTGGAGAGATGATGCATGTCATGGTATGAATGCTTAATTTTCCAGCTGAAAAATAATGGAAAATCAGGTAGATTAAAATGAAAAGTGAAAAGTTTGAAAGTGTGCAACCTCTGTAATGTTTATAAACCTCAGCTGCAGTTCTCCAGTCATCTGAGCTTTGGACATGAGGGGAACAGATGTTCAGTGTACAGACAGGAAAGATTCAAGCTGCTCAAAAGCTGAGCATTTTAGTAGTTGGCTACAGAATTAAATTTGGCCTAACTTGCAAATTCATAGATAAATTGTTCCAGTTGTTACCAAAGAATGTGAAAACCTTTGAAATATCACTAATTGATGATGTTATTGCTAGATTATGTTTTATCGTTATGTAACACTGCAGAAAATGGTCAGGAATAAAAAATGATTAGAGAGAAAATGCTGTAAAATATGTAAACATTGACGTTATTTTATATAGCCTTAATATAGGGAGTAAATTTTGCAATCCAGGATAATAATTCTTAAAAAAAGTCTGATGCTAAAAATTCTTCAGAGAACATGAAGAGTTATTTGAAAATATCTCCAAGGGAATTTAAAGTGCTGGGAAGCTTTTGAATAAGAAACAGAACAGCCAAGGAATCTGAGATCGAACATATTGTGGGGCTTGCTGGAATAGGACAAATGAGATTCAGTAAAAGGAAATGAGTGAGGTTAAGAAAGATTTGACTGAGATAAAAAGGAATGCATTCCTTCTGAGAGAAGGGAAAAAACCCCACAATTTTTGTGAGATTTGAATAACTGTCTAACATTTATTTGATTCAAAGGGAATACAAGAACTGTTCAAAACTACTGAAACTAAATGTTCAGTGAGAGAAGTAATTTGAATAGATAAGGATCTGATAAATTCCTTAAATGAAAGCCATTGTGGGAGAGACTGTATGAGGAAGAACAAAAGGCTGTGCTTGAATTCTGAATGTGTGGAGCTCACAGGGAGTCATGAGCCTGACATGCATCTTCAGACTTTTCACAGACTTGACAAGAATCCATTAAGAGACATAAACATATACACAGTATGAGTTGCAGGTAGCACCACAAACTTTCAGACCTTAGTGACTGAGGCAGAAATCTTCACTATTCAACTCTTTTATTAACACAGACTCCTTTTGATACTTTAACAATTCAGCCGTTTCTTTCAATTGAAAAAAGAGACATGTTTGCCCACGAATCAACTGTCTTTTAGATGTGTGTATCCTTCTCAAGCCTCAATAGGATTACCAGCTTCCCTTCTCTGTTATTGTAGTTATAAATTAACTTAGTATAAAATACAATTTGAACCTTTTCAAGGCTTAATTTTCTCTGGGAACATGAGTAAGGTGTGTCAAACAATAACAATCCGCATACATCATGCACTAGAAGTTGATCAAAAGACTTTGTTCAAACACATACAAAGATTTCAAGAAAGATTTGGAATATACTGCATGCTGAGATACATAATTTATTATTTCTAGCCTGAAGATTGTATTTACATCCATTCACATTCAGGAGTTTGTCTGAATGGTTTTACTGCATACTTACTCTGTCAACAGCAGTCTTAGATTTCTGACATAAAGCCTACTAAGTTTTAGATCTTACATCTATTGAACACACCTGTTAACTGAATTCCATCTTGGAAACAGGTTTTATTTACACTACATTATATCAAATACAATTTATGTCAACTTTTGCTTTTGTGGCTGGTTATTCTGCTGGGTGAAGACAGAAATATCATTGCAAAGAAAGAGACTGTTGATTTTTAGGTGAGCTAGAAAAAAGAGCCATTTTTGTCTCGGGACAATGTAACTGAGAGATGTGCCTGTAGCCTGGACTCATTCTACACAGTTATGGGAACTGGTAAGCAAAGTTCCTGTGTCAACTGGGGTCAAGGAAATCCTTGGGAAATAAATATTCTACTATTTTATTCTTTTAAAGTCTGTGAAATTTGAAACCTTTAAGATGTTATTGCCTCGGGTAGGGGAAAAAGTAAATTTTCATGCACAGTGGGATGTTGAGCCTGTAGCTCCTGCCCCAGAAAAAACAGAAACAGTGTTTCTACTTCCATATACATCCCACTGGAAATGTACCTGAGTAATATATGTTTGAACGGCCTAACATAAAATAAAATCAACTTTCTAGAACCAAAGGGAGAAAAGAGTACTTGACTTTTAAAGATTATTGCAAGAATATTGATAGAGATGGGAAAACTACATTCATCCCAATTCCCTCTACAATTTTAGTTCCAGAAGGTGAATATTCTGTGTCTGTGATATGTATGCAAGGATGATCCAGTCAGTCTCAGTCAATATGCCCATTACTTAGACAGAGAAACTGTTCACTGTAAAGAACATCTGCATTTTTTGCAGGAAATCGTGGGGCAGTACAGGACCCTGAAGTAAGCTGGGCAGCTGAATGCAACCACACACCTTTCCACATTCTAGTCAAAATGCCAGATGGACTTTTCTTAGACCTGTCCTCCAGTAATAGGCATGAACAGTAAAGGCATTTGATAGAAAAGCTTCAAAACCACAAAGAAACTAGTTATGCAATTTTTTTTCTGGGCTAGGGTAGGGGAAGAAGGATTCACCACTGCTGGAGGCCAGTCTCCCATGGCACTGGAAAGTGCCTGGGCATTACCATATGTTCTTTTTAATTCTAGAATTTTTAATTCGACTGCAAAAGGTATTGGTCTCCTGAGTAATGCATCAGCACACCAAGGAATGAAATTTGTTGTTCCCAAGATCAGCAGGGCAGAGAGGCTGTGCAAGAGGTGCTTAGTTCAAAGGAGAGTACAAAGTTAAAGAGAGTCATGGATTGCTTGAGCTAATTTGGCTGACTTGGTGCTAAGCAAGACCAAAAATGCTCTCACATTCTGTTCCATCAGCTTTTCTCTGGGACAACTAACCTTCAGCCTGAGACCAGAAATGAACAGCACAGATTAGGCCTAAAACCTGCCAACCATTTGCAGAGTGATTAATGCCTGAGTTTGAGAGAACAGAGAATAAGAACCAAAGCAGAGAACACTGGAGTTGGTTTTCATCAGTTTGAGATATCTGAAAATGTCTTCTCAGACAACTTTAGAGGACTATATCTATAATTTTCTGTACTGATTATGAAGCATTTACTACAGATAAATGAAACTTTAAAACAGAAGATATATTACAGTTTTGAGAAAATTCAGTATTCATTATTTAATGTCGCATAGGAGATATTATGTTTGCTGAAAAGCAGGAAACATCATTTGTGCAGACTACTGTCAAAAAGTTGTAGGTAAAGCCACTCATCAGAGAAACAGTAATTGTATAATGAGAAGGAGGATGGAGAAAAAGAGAGCAAGAGAAAGCTGAGGAGAGAAGGAGGAAGAGGGAGGGAGAAAGGAAGAAGGAAGGAGAGAGAACATCTCCATTTATTTTCCTTGAATATGGAAACCTGCACAGTCAGGTGTGTGGTTTCTTGCACTCTCCTTTCCCTGATGGTTATGAAAAACCTATTACTGCAAATTTAAATTAGAGCTTTTGAAATCACAGGTGACTGTTGATGAAACAACCAAGATGATTACATTTTTCTACTGTAGATGATGCACCAGCATCTTACAATATCAAATATAATATGATTGTGGAATAATATGCTGCATAAATGTAGCACCATGACATTTTTCAGTAGCAAATCTATCTAGGATATATATGAAATAATTTTTAAATCTTTCTTGAAGTCCCCTGCATATATCTCAAAAGAGATATAGTCTCCTCATACAGCAAAACTGACTGATAACAGGCCGGCCTTTCTTAGCTGTCATGGGGCCCCTAGAGAAAGGTTTCCAAGGTTCCAAGACCAACAAGCCAAAAGAACTGAGGTACCATAAGCTACCTTCAACAGGACTTCCAAATAACTGAATGATAAAATTTCATTTTCTACACAATCATTTCTGTTGTAACTGAAAACATGGTGTTTCAGTGTGACATTTGCAAAAGCATTCTAGAGATCTGCACTTTTACTAAAACTGTATTTTTTTCCATGTAAGGAAGGAAGAGAAAAATAAACAGTTTACCTGTTAGTTGATACATGCAGTGAGGATCTGATTAACTGTGGATAAACAGTGGTAGTACTCGGTGAGGTAACCCTCTCTGGCTTTTCCTGCTGGGTTTAGATTGAAAAACAAAATTATGAGGATAGGATTTTTTTAGAGTGCTTCATATTGGCCTATAAATTTCAGCAATAACAAGGTAAGCAATGACTCATTCAGAAAACACAGAGTCTGAATTACACAGTATTTTCTCCACTTGCACAAACAATTCTGAACAAAGAGAAAAGTATTTAGGATTGGTTCAAGTATTTTTAAGCTCAAGTTACGGGTTTTTAATATGTAACAGCATGTGTTCACTGATTTGAGTTTCTTAGGGAGCTCAGATGTATAGATAGGTCAAGATCTAAGAAATCAATCCCAATTATGTTTCCCAGTTTTCTAATCTTCTGCTGATGAATCATGAGAGGTTGAATCCTGGACCTCTCCTGTTAAGGGATAGAGAAAAATGTGCTCCAGTGAACTCAGGCATGCCACTTGCAGTGCTTTGAAAAGCCAAAATATTTAGACAGGAGGGTGACTAAAACATCATCCTCTTTGCCACTAATATGGTTAGGGATTTTAACTGTAAAAGTATTTGGCAATGATAACTTGCAGCTAAGCTACTTAGGTGTCACTCTATGGATAAGTAAGTTCCCCATGTTAAGTTCTGTATTTATTTTAGGCTTTTTTCTTAAAAATACAGTTTAAATTTGTACTCTGAGCAAGTATTCTCTAATGAGAATTAACCAAAATATGGGCGAAACATTTCTTCGTTTATAACAACTTTTTATCAAGGAGTAAATCTCTTCCAGTTGATAATAAATGATATGGGATGGACTGCACTCAGCACTCTTTTTCATGAGGCTGATGTAGGTTTCATGGCAGTGCTTTGTTGTGAGAGGCTATATGACTACTTGTAAGTAATCAAAAAAGTGTCAGAAGAGGAGCATAATAAAGCTATGTTGCTTCACTAGAGTGCAGTTTTCAGACTGGTTGTGCTATGAACTTCTAATACACTGGTTAAAATGACAGCTCTTTAGTTCATTTTTACACAAGCCATTGCATTAGAGCACTCTGTGCTTAAACACAGGTAGACCTCAGCTAGAGAGTGAGGAAACAAACCCTGCTGGGAGCCTAGGGAAGCTGAAAGGTTACTGGAGTCTTTGCAAACAGAGCAAGCTAAAACGGAACTCTTTGCTGAAAAAAAAATGTGATGAAATCGTAGTTTTGCTAGCCGTAAAAAAAGATTACTTTTTGCAATCTGATAATGTTCCTTCAGAGTTGTTGGCATTTTGGACCCATTCTCGCCTATCAATCAAGTTGTTTGGGAGAGGAAAAACAGAAGATAGAGCAGCAAAGAATGGGTTTTTTAAATTTTTTTAGCTTCACACAAGTATAATTCGCATTACCTTTGTCCAACTTACATTGGCATAAGCACAGGTGAACCAGGCCCTGAATCCCATCCTTCATACTCCTTTCTATCTAGTCAATTAACCACTTCTTTAAGAAATGATTGAAAGTTTTATATTTACTTGAGAATGGAAGAAATATAAAGTGATTTCTTACCTGTAACTTTTTTGCCTCTTCAGACCACCAGACTTCAAAGTCTTTTTGCAGCTTCAGCTTCACTTTTTCCATAAGAAGCTGCAGGTGCTCAATCTCTACCTTCAGCCCTTTGAAGTGGCTGTAGATTCTTTTATAGCTAATATGAGAAGAAGAAAGTGTACTATAGATTTTCCAGCATATATCTGAACAAATGTTTATCCTACCTAGAACAGTTAGAGGTTTAAACTATAAAATAATGTATAATAATCAGAGATGCAGAGGACAGAGACAGATGGTAGAAGGAAACATTTTATAAAAGCTTCACTGCACAGTAAGTACAAGAAACTTATTCCACAAAACTTTTATTTCATGAAGAAGTTAGTGAAATTCAAGTGGGATCGACATTGATTAACAATGAAAATACAGAAAGAAAGAAAGAAAATTATTTCTTTTGAATTCTCAGCATGTTACCATTAATAAATAACTGGTCATCTTGGATTCAGATAGGCACTGAGACTGATTCCCCTTTCAGATGGAAGCTTCATTACTCTCTTGGCTATCAGACACTTGGAGATTTACGAGAAGTATGAAAGAACCAGATGTTTCCTCAGAGATTGTGAATAACATAAATGCTAGCAAAATACTTCATACTGATATCCTTGTATCTATTTTTGTTATCCTCCTGGCAACAGTGACATTAGAGCAAGGGTTGGTTAACCAAAATATATTCTGCATATTATTTACACTTGGTGAGTCCTGTATATCCTAAAGGTTTTCTTTAGGTCAAGAAAGACAGGACTTTTCTGAATCAACCCAAAAGGCTCACAGTACATTTGGATTCAAACAGAAAGTTTCAAACACTAATCCTCAGGGAGGACATTAAGCTGTTTTTATTTATTTTTAACCTTTAGCTCAAGCATAAATTCTCCTCTCTCATGTACTGTGGCATCTGACAGACAAACCAACAGTATATACTCAAATTTAAAAACTATTAGTGAACCACAAACCTGATATTTTTAAAATGTCACAGAAAACCCTGAGGGTAGCTGTGTGTGCAGAATTGTAATTGGAGTATACTATCAATATAATTTATCTTCTGAAGGATGGTAGACATCTGAGGCAGAAGTAATACCTTTTTTTTTCTTCTTCAATTTGCATTCGAAGATTCTCTTCTACTGGATCAGACATTAGTCCTTCAGAAGGATTTGAAACAGCTATAGGAGAAATTATCAGATTTAAGCAATGACTATATGATGTCCAAAGAAGCAACTTCTAACTAAAATAAAAACAAGCTTTTAAGAGGTAGATAACAAAATGGGGGTCAATAACCATTTCTCTGTTCTCGAAATGCTTTTTCAAATTCCTTATTCAGGCCTCACTTAGTAGAGGACACAGTCAAAAGCTAGTGATTTGAATTAAATTGCTTATAATTGTGCTTTTTCCTCATTAAAGATGAATATTAATTTCAGATATAAATAGAAGCAAATTCAACATTCATATTTGGCATAAAACACTATCAAATGCATTCAACCAGTTTTGGCAACAGTTTTGGCAGTAAAAGCAAGACCAGAAGTTGTGCAAAAAGAAGAGACACCAGTAGTTCTTGAAAGACAGATTAACTTTGGTAAGCAATAAATTCAGATAATTAGTATAAATAAGGAAAATATCATGAAACTATGTGAGAAAATTTTCAGGGTAAAGGAGAACTAAGGAAATACCTTAAGAGTAGCCTAAGTTAGCCTAAGAAAGCAGCTTATGATTTCCCTATTCTGTAATCGAGCTAGTTAACATGCAATACACAATATGCTTATTCTGAGAGATGGTAAAACAGTCTTTCCATCATGGTTTGTATGTTCAGTGGTGAAAGGAAATTTAAAGTTACCTACTATGGCTACAACAGTTTCTGTTTTTAGGATGAATGAAAAGAGTTTTAGGTTCCCAAGAAAATATGTTTGACCTTTTTAACTCAAGAAAAATAAAAGAAACAAAAGATTTGCTGTACAATACATGCAAGTTTCCATCCCAACTCTTATTTCTGCCAAGAAAATAAATTCTATGTAAGTCTGTCACAAGGCCTGAGGAGTGCACCCTCTCTTCAAGGAGAGGAATTCTGTCTGGAACAAGAGGGCAGCAATGACCCCTCTCTGCCTGTCAGCACACCAGCTGAAACCATTAATCTTTTGTAGTAGCACCTTATAGCTTAATATAGATGAAGTTGAAAAGCATTTTATTTCATTACTTAGCTCAAGCATGTTAACACAGACAGCCAAGGTGGACAAAGCCCAGGCACAAGTCTCATTTCATAGACTGAAAGGCTTTGCTGCGCGTGACTACAAAAGAAGGATAGGGTGTTTTGTGGTGGGGAGGGTACTCTCAAAAGATAAAAATATAAACTGTTTGAAATGTTAAAGTGAACACACTTTAAGGCAGGAGGTGAGGTGCAAACATCACAGCAGAGGAGATGCTACGACAGTGACATTGTATATCAAGTTATACCTGAACACAACAGATAATATAAAAGCCATCGTAACCACCCCAGAACCTATAAGCTAAGCAGTAAACCTTTCCATGATTACAAGGGCTGAGGATTTCCTGATTTGTCACATTTCATCCCCAACAGAAGGCATAATGTGGGGAAGCACAGAGCTACGGAGGAGAGACACTCATTGCAGAGCTCCTGAGGCTTCATGCTTTTTTCTGAACTTTATGAGCACACAGCAGCCAGACCTGAGGGAAATGTGCTCCTGTGGAACAAACTGAAATGATTTAGGGAGTTACTGGCTCCCAAGTGAGCCATGCTCACAGACCATGTGAGAATCCTTATTATGTTTCCATGAATATTCCAGCCAGACCTAGTGTGAGCCAATTTCAGGTTAAAGGGGACTCTCCTTAGCACACTGAAGTGCATGTGTCCTATTTGCACAATCTGTGACAGTGTCTGAGTTCACTCAGGAGGAGGCAGCAGCTCCAGCCCCTTATAAAGAATGGAAATAATATAGGGTGAAGAGAGTAACATCTGAAAATGTTAATGCACTTTCTGAAGTGAGGACTTCCCGACAAAACATCACCAAATTCTGCTAGTTATTACAGAGCCATACAAGACCAGAATATAGCTTTCCTTCCTTGGTTTATTAGGACATCTAGTACTTGGAAAAATATTTTTATGTTAGCTTTGAAAGGTCAGCCAAACTTAGGCAAAATTTTGTCACTTGCATATAAAAACAGCTAAAGAATGGGTTTTTTTCTGCTGAGTACATGTAGAATGGATTATTTGGTTGCACATTACCTTCAGAAATAATAATAAAGCCTTTTATATGAGATGAAAACCTTTATCATAAACAGGTCCCAGCATCCTCACCCATGAATACAGCTCTGTCCATTATCCCTAGCTGGTGATGAAAGGGAGAAGCACAGTTGTGGACAAGATGAGCAACACAGTTTTGTGAATGGAAAGAGATGAGTATACTCCAAGCTGGTGTGGCCCCAGCAGTAAAAATAGCATCAGATAAATGGCTAAAACTTACACATCCCTGTGCACATCACTGAGCTTGGGTCACAAAAGCAGAAGAGATCTGATCACAGTGACAGGTGAAGTCCAGTAGTAAGTCAAGTGCAGGACATGCCTACTGGGGCACTGCTCTGTAAGTTCTCCATTGTCTTCCTCAAGCTCTTGCAATTTCCATTTCAGCTTTTTGTCCTGCCTGCCCCTTGCAGCAATGTGTTTGGGAACTGAATAACATTCTGCTCTAAAGACTAGATCTTTTGGAATACACCTACTCTAATATATTCAAGGGATCATGGCTCTTTCCTGATGTTACAAGCAAAAAGACATCTAAAGTCTGGGGGACTGTATTTCAACACTTATGTTTCCTGCTACTTTTGCCTTTTCCTCATTCCCTGCTACTTCTACTCTCCCCTCTCCTCCTCTTTACCTTTCCCGAATCCCTGTAGTGGCCTCTTTCTGCCCCTGGGCTTCTGCTGCCTCACACTCCTCTCCTCTTACCAGTCCAGGCAATCTCAGCTCCAGCTGAAGCAAGGAAGCTAAGGCAGAGGGTACTAGCTCATATCTAATGTTAGTATTCTTCAGTACATGGCCTCAGTTATTTTAAAATAATGTTAGAGGGACACTGAATGAATAGACTGTAAAACATAAAAAGCATAAAAATTTACTCACAAATTTAATTTAGATGCCTAAGAAAAAATACTTTCTTTTGGCTACAATTTTTTTTTCTCTAAAGAGTTTTTTTTTCTTGTATATATCTGCCTTCCCATGCAGAAACAGAAAATGTATATTAACCACACATATACAAAGTACATGTAAATTATGAAGCACTGAAAAATCGTGACATCAGCTTTTGCCTACATACATGAAAAAATCTGCAATACATTAAAAGATGCAATAGACATGCTACTACTAAAATATTAACTATCAGATATCATTTCTGCTACTGCACAGAACACAAAGTGGTATCTGCTTTGTTCAGTCAGGGTTGACTTTTAATTCACTGATTGACAGTTTGTCATATGAAACTCAGCCGTACAGTTTAGCTCTATGCTTTTAGTGCATCAGCTGAGATGATTTCATGCAGTTGGAGTGCAATACCACATGCACTTTTCATGCCCCAGTGACTTCTCCTGGGCAACGAGTGCATTTGCTGCAATTTAATCCTGGATAATGCAGCCCCAGGTTTCAGGGGTGTGGGGAGGTATGACATGCATGTTTAGGAAAACATTGGCTCTGTGTATACTAGGGGTTTCTGTTGGCATACCTCCATACAGTTCTGTACAGCAGAACTATTTTGGCAGCAGCCAGCAATGTACTGATAAGGAGTATTAGTTTCTTTACATTAACATAACTGCTCATACAGCTTAGTGGCAAAATTAATTATGAATTAAGTCGTGAAGCCTTTTTTAAGAATACTGTGTCACAAGATGTAAGGAAGAGACTGACAGTGCTACACTAGGTAGGGAAATAGCTAGCAAATTTTAGCAGCTGTCAGCTTACTTTCAGGCTAACTGTTTTTGCTTCTTCCCCATATACAACCCATTTGGTGAAGGGAGGCACAGGACACAATTGATACCAGCTGCCTGCTTAGAGATGAAGGTGACCTCTGCATGAGTTGACAGTTCATACGATAAAGGTTTGTAATTTTTGGTGCGCCTTTTTTTTTCCCCATAAAGAAGATTGTAAGAAGCATTTAAAGATATAATTATTTTATTCTAATGAAAGGACCTATTTTGGAATACAGGAAGTAGTAAATTTTACAACATTCTACATGATCAAATCACAGAGCACCAGAGAGAAATTGTAGCACCTGCTAACTGGATCACTGTTTCAAAGCCATGTGGAAAGCATGGATGAAACACACTATTTCTAGCATGAGATACCAAGTGTTATCACCGTAGTTTTACTGCAAGCTGGAAACAACCTGAAATACTCTGGCAGGTTCTTGTCTACTGGCAGAAAATTCTGCAAGAAACTCTCTGTGACCCTGAACTTTATACTCTCTGGGCTGCTCGTATATTTCTCAACCTTATTGTATCCTGGAAGTCAAACTCCTAGGGATTTATTGTCTTGTGCCTCAAATAACATTGTGCCCTGCCCTCCAGCTGTACTTTTGCAGTCAAATATTTTCATTTTTTTCACTGGATAGTCTTGTGTTTATCTGCTTAAATTTATAGTCACTTGAAGTAACCAAAGTTAGAATTGACTTCAGTATCCCACTCGTATATTTACTGCTTTATTTATCAACTTTGCAGCTTTTGGCAAACTTGAGCTTTAGTGCTTTCAAACTGGAACATATGCTGTAACTTTTTTTTTTAAGAACTACCCATCTATCATTATTCAAGATAGTCTTACAAGTAATTCTCCTGTTTTTCTTTCTTATGTTTCCCCTGGGCCATGTCAGCCTATGCTTGTCACTGGGCACCAGATGTCTACCTTATACAAAAGCAGAGATGAGTAGGCACAATGTAACTCAGGAGAAGAGGAAAATATCCTAATGTCTGGATGAGTTTATACGGTGGGTTTTAGAGCAATATACTAAACCCTAATTTAATAGATTTTTTAAAGTTTCAGCCACTTTGTCATAGAATATACTGAAACAAACTGTCTCATTTCTAGCATTTTACAAGTTAATGGATACACAGGGGATTAAGGACGTGTATTTTGTTGATTTTGATTTTGATTTTAATAACCGAATTTAGTAAAAGAGTTCTTTGGTATGCTGCCTTTTTTTGGTTGTTGTTTTTGTTTTGTTTTTTGGGTTTTTTTTGTAACATTGCATTGCTTATTGTTTTACTGGCTCAATCCTGGCTCAAACCAACTAACTTCCAATGTACACCTGGAAAGTAGAGTTATTTTTCCCATCTTAGTGAGCTCTTTTGCCTAAATACAGACTCACACTTCAATTCCTTCAAGTTTCTTCATTGAAACTAGTCATCTATATTTTCCTTCCTGAAAAGTACATGGCATACAAAACAGAAGGCGTTACCTTCATGTCAGCTGCACTTAAGCCACGCAAGCTTCTGAAACCATCATGGCTAAAAATTCTCTGTTGCTTTCCAAATATATGAGTAAAATATACTGGGGAACAAACCAAAGAAACAAAGCAGCTTCAAGTTTAATATGTTCCATACATGCAAGTTAATCTAGTGGAACAGTAACATAGCTAGGTCTTAGCCAGGAACCCCCTACTAACTCAGATTCTTGCCTACACTTAATAAATACTTTTTACCATTTGATTACATGAGATTACTGTTGCATCATTTATCTTGTTCATAATATTAGATAAAATCATATTTGATATGTTTGAATGATCTTTCTCTGCCTCCCAAGAAGAGGTGTGGTTTATCATCCACAAGCTTTGAGGCTTTGTAAGCATTCATTTCTACAAAATCCAAGAGCTTCCATGGAAAAAAACTCCCTATTTTCTAAGCTTTGTCATGCTCTTCTTGAAAGAAAAGGATGGAAAATTCTTCTGAAGTCTGTTGCTTATGCCAAACATGAGACATTAGGAATATACCACCACTGATATCCAGACTGCAGTTCAATAAGCACCACAACTTTTGTGAAGTAAAGCCTGGTCAAGAGAAGGACTTGACTGAGAATAGTACAGCACAACTTTCCTAAGAGTAAAACATATCTAAGGGTGCTAAAGGTGAAGTCACATTGAATGTCACCTATTACTGTGCATGAACAACATACACAGGCATGGGCAGTAGAGTCTGTGCTTGCAGATCACATTTAGGAATGCAACACACACAGCAACTGCGGGATCAATTCAATAGACCTAGTGTTTTCAAAAATAAGGGCTGTTTTACCTGCATCCTGCATAGAACTGTCTGTGGTTGTCAGTACAAACGCTCGTGACAATGCACAGAAGCATTTATTCTGTAAATGGACTGTACACTACATTTATAGCAACGCCATTTGAAAGAACGTTAGGGAAAAATAAGCATACATGCTTATCCTTAACTGCTTCTGTTTCAGCTGTGTATAGGTATAGATGTCCAGTGGGTGTGTTGGGCAGCTTGACTAGTTCTGTTTCAGTCAAGCTTTCCTCCATGAAAGCTCTCTGTAATAAAGAAAAATTCAGTAATCTAATGAATTGTAAACAACAAATGGAGCTTCTTCACATTTGTGTTTCTCTGAGTTTTTCAAGGTCAGACTTAGAATAGCAATTTCTATCTAGCTGATTATATAAGGGACAGGAGAAGGGGCAAATGAGAAATAGCATGGTGAGTGTGATATCCAGCATTTCAGAACAACCTGCAGGTCTGGTGAAAAACTTCTGCCATTTTATTTTTTGCTCAATAGCTAAAGGAAATTAATTCATTCCTTCTTTGCTGAAAAATGTTTTCATATTTGAGATCAAAATAAATAATGACTTGGAACAAGTAGCTAATAATATCCCACAAATGTGCAGAGGTTAGATATAACTTCTCCAGATAAGACTCTTGTCGAGGAGTTGTAATTGTTCCTGGATATGTCAGGATTGTCTCTTTTCAGTATACAGTACAGTGTAATTCAGCCAACAGCTACCAGAACATCAAGCCCAGTGTCCTTTCCTTCATGGGTAGTAGGAAATAGCTGAATTATGAGAACTCCCCAAATACCTCTGTATTTCTTGTACCTTCTTAAGCTGGTAGCCCAGCACAGACAGCCCAGGTATGGGAGGACCAGCAAATGCATGGCACTCCATGTGGGATATGAGTGTGACCAGCGGGGATAGGGGGTTCCAAAACCATCATCTGGTCCCTACAACTGCCCACATTGCACATGGCCCTAATCTAACACACATAACTCTGAACAACATCAAAATGAATCTTCTCAAAGAATGACATTCCTGGTGACATGAAATCCTATAGCTGTAGTTTCAGAAATTTTCTGGAAAATTCATACATCATGCTAACATTTCAAAAAGCATTCAGGAAACTGTTTTAGAGGACGAGTGGAGTGGCCATGTGGGAGAGTGGAAACAAAACTTTCTGTAGTACTTTTGTCTTTATTGTACACTTAACTGAGATGGGGTCTTAGTACATCTCTCTGCTATTAGCATAGAAAAAACCCATCAGATTTGTGATAGAGGGGCTTCAACCCAACACCTTTTGCCTTATTTGGGCCAAGAGTTAAACTACATAATTTATAGTGCAACTCTATGCTCATAATATATTGATTTCACCAATAATGATATGTCTTTCCTTTGTGCTTTCCATCTCCTCTACTTCTCTCTTGAAGATGAAAGAACTTTTACTAATACCTTGATGCCTTAGGTTTTAACTTTTATATTTTTCAAATCCTGTACTGTTGGTGCAACTCTGAAGTTTCCTGTAGCTTGTTAAGTGCTGTTCTCTCATGCTAAGACAGACATAACAAAGCCTCTCTAGCTCGCTCTCCAAGGACACCCAGATTGTCCTAGGCCCAAGAACTGTAAACCTTCATCTTGGGGAGGGGGGGCAAGCTTGGGGAAATTCCATCATTGGCTGGGTTCTGCTTGGTGAATTTATGCTGATACAAAAGTGTGAAGTACTCGTGACCAATCATCCATTTTGGGATCCACTGAGGCAGGAGCCTCTGGAGCCCAGAGTGCACCTCTGAAGGCCTTTCAAATAAATATCTCCTTTATTCCTTTATTCCTTTATTCCTTTATTCCTTTATTCCTTTATTCCTGTCTAGTCTGTGTTTCTAGGTAGCCATTTAAGGCATCACCTTGTAGCAGAAAGATCAAAATTGTTCAGACTGGTGCTGCCATATACATTTGTTTGGTTAATATTCACTTCTTGAATGAAGGTCAAAACCTCATTTATTGTCTAACTTGAAGTTACACATCAGTTTCATGGCCCATCTATACAGAAGGAGGAAGCTTAGAGAACCTTAAATTCCATATCATTCTTAAACTCTCTACCAACCATTTAGAACCAAAAGAGAGAGGTACTCAAAGATAAACTGAAGTTAAGCAAACAAGCTTAGGCCTAGAATCTGTAGCCTGTGCGCATAGAACCAGATTTATTTTTGTTTCACTCCACCTCAAGTCCTGTTTTAGAGTCATAGAATCATTCTGGTTGGAAGGGATCTTGGAAGCCTGTGTGGTTCAAACTGCTCAAGGTTGTGTGAAAATTGAACCAAATTATGTCCAGACATATCATGAAAACTCCAAGAACAGACATCCTGCAAACTTACTTGATGACTTTTTCCGTGTGTAAGAGAATCTTAGTATCTTAATTTAAGAGATCAAACTAGAGAATTGAAAGCTTCACCTCAAGATTCTGTCTGGCTTACTTCTTAGACACCTGGAGGGAGTTTCTAAATAATAATGCAACTCACACTGAACTTTTCAGTATTTCAGATGAAATACTTACTGCAAGAAAGCTTACAGAGATTGCAAGCTGTTCCAACAACAGTGAAATGCCAAAGTCAGTGTCAATAAAACTGAGTACTGGGTAGCTGTGCTACAAGTTCATGACTCCTAATAAAAATATCACTTGATCCAAAAATGTCTTTGCTCTTTTCTGAGATCTGATATCTGAATTTGAGTGGGTCATGTGGGAAGCTTAATAGGAAAACACAAGTAATCTCAGAATTTTCTCTGACAGTTCAGGAGGATATATTTGCAAAGACTTCCAGTAAATATCAGTATTCCCTTTCTTGAAGACAAACTGAAAGGGAAGATCCATGCCTACTTCTAGAATTTAACATAGCACATAGTAAAACCTGGTAAAAAGAGTAATAAAAAAAAAAAATACAGCAAAAATTAAAACTACAAAATGCCCTAGAAGGACTGAAGAGAAACCCATGGAAAGAAAAGTCTGTGTGAGATTGAGGCCTGAAGGGACAGGTGTAAGAAGTGTCTTCTTACTAGAACATATTCTTACAGTTTTAAACTTAATTCCTGTGTAATACAGGGAAAACACGAAAAAATACTACCTAAGAGGAAACCTCAAGTACTGTGGCAAGGGAATCATTGCAGTTTGTTCAGCTGCTGCTTTGAATCTGTGGCTTTTTTCCAATTGCGATCATCTTTACAGAACTTGGTAGATGCAAAAATTAAAAAAAGGTCTTCAAGAGTTCATAATTTCAGCCATAATCTATGCTGACTCGAAGCACAAAATAGTATGCAAAACCAAGAGAAGTAAGTTTGTTATGGTATGTGACTTCACAGTTACCACAGGATAAAGTCTAATAACTTGTAATGTCCTATATTTATGTTTTCAAAATTAACTGTCCCTAATTCTTTCAAGCATTTGATTAAAAACTGATTTGGTAAATATTTCCAAAAGTACCTAGTACATTACAATAATTGTACAAAGCAAATTCAAAAGTATCTTTATCTTTGGCAGAGTAAAACTCTTTTAAAAAGTCAAAGAGATACTGGTTTTGAATTTTCATCCCATTGTGCTATTGGTGTCTTTGACTTAGAAAAATCAACATCCTTTTTAGCAAGCACAATCTTACCAGCTTCTGGCACTCGGATTTCCTATTTCCTTTGAAATAGACTAAAGAAATTAAACTCATCCCTAAAGAAAATGGCCTTGATGCCACTAGAGGTCACCCTAGGAATAAAATCAGTGCACTGCATGCACAAGAACTTTTACAAAAACACCACTATTGCTTGACATTTCAAGCACAAATGCATAGAAGAACATAGCACACAGAAACATCGTGAATTTCAAAATTGTGAATTCCTAAGAGAAATCTTTCCCTTATTCTGAGGCTATTGCAAACTGACTACACTCCTCTTTAGCATATTTTAGCCCTTGAATGCCTGGTAGCACTGGGGACATATTGCCTTATCTCTTGCAAAAAAAAACCAAAACCCAATCAACCAAAAAAACCCCACCAAACTCCTTGAAATTATGGACTTCAGATTATTTCTCTAAAGTGCTTTTTTTAGCTCATACATAAGATATCATTTTTCAGCACCAAGAATGATAGTCTTACAACAGGCCATCTATTATTCTCCACGGACTGTGCTGGATTTGTGTGGGAAAACACAAACTGCCAGTTTCCTCAGCTTCTGTCATTTTGTGATTGAAAACACTTGTGTCTCTTCACTTCATGGCATTAGTACAGATCAAAACTCTTCTGCTTCATATGAAAAAAGTTAAATGTCATCTCAGTTACAATTTGTAAATCAGTGAGAGAAACCAAGCCCATTTTATTTAAATATGGATTTATTTAAAAAACAGATTAACTCTGATGCAAACCAGCAGTTTGGAAGTGCTATGTGCTTTCCATTCACACAGATCACAGCAGATGAGTTCAAGACAGTTACAATTGTTAGACTAATTAATGTTATATATGTCTGTAAGGGGCTGCAATGGTTGCCATACCCTTCCTGAACATACCTTATATCCAGAGGAGGTACAAACCATGGTGGACCAGCACTCCTAGTGGCATGAGCCACATTTGAAGGGTTCAAGGACAGGTTGGATGGAACTTTGAGCAACCTCATATAGTGAAAGATGTTCAATCCAGGATTGAACTGGATGATCATTAAACCTCCTTTCCAACCCCAATCATTCAGTGATTCTGGGATCTAACACTCTGGACAACTGGGAGCAGCAGTTCCCCATTCTAACTCTTTTGATATGCAGAAATGTGCCAGACAATATATTTGCATCCCATCAGGTATCAGATATGTGGTGATGGCAGCATCACAAGCACTGGAGGAATCATTGCTTGAAATCCTTTCCTGTTGAGACTGACAGCTGGGCTGATGGATTCACAAACCTTAATTTGGACATGATTAACTTCTATTCGTGAGAAAAGCCAGGGAGAAGAAAAATGATTCGTTTTTACCCCTGTAAATGTAGTATCAACAGAAGCAAGAAAGTTAAACAATAAAAGGAGAAAACCAGCAACATATCTGCACCTGGTATTTTTCTGAATGCTTGAATGCTTATGCTATAGGTAGCCAATGGTAGTATATTGTAGTTAATAATAGCCAATGGATCTACTGTAGTAATTTAGTAGCCAATAATCACGTAACACGAATAACAACATCCAAAAGTCTATTAAAAGAAGCTGCTTTGTCTAATAAAAGCTTTTTGCACGTTGTCTGAAGCACTGTCTGTGTCTGCCATGTCCTCCCCAGCAGCAGCACTTTCCTAAGGCTGGCTGGAATGCTCCTGCAGGAGTGCCTGATGCATTCATTACACAGCACCATCTGCCCCTGCTGTGCTCTCTGCTGATCAGTTCACTTCTAGGCAGGGAAAGGTGAGTAAGCACAACCAAACATGCTCTAAAGAAACACAGAGCAGAGGAAGAAGAAGGGCATAGGCTGATACTAATATCGCCAGAACAGGCATCCCGCTTTGAAAATGTAGCAAAAGATGGTACAGACAAAGCTGTAGAGGGAAAACAGATAAGGAAAAATATCCCTATTTTTTATTGAAACAAATACATGTTACAAATCCAAATATAAAAATAACATGCCAAAATCTTTGCTCTTAGGCATTTGCCACAGTAAATCAAATGCTGGTATGCACTTTCGGGGATTCAAATATATCTATTATTTTTGACGCACCTCGTCATTTTATTTTTTATGAGGAATCAGCTTTATTAAGGGAATTTTGCTTAAAAAAAGCTTGGAAACACCTCTTTGAATAACACCAGAAATACAGCATCTTATTTCTAAAATTCAAGTTACAAAACCTGGAAAAACGAGTGGTTTTTGTTTGGTTTTGGGATTTTTTAAATAAAATATTGATAAAACTGCCTTAATACTGAAATCTGTACAAAGCGTGCAAATTCCTTACAAAGACCCAAACTTGTCCTACTCTTTTTTTTTCATTTCAAGTAGCTTTATAGAGACAATGGAGTTGGACAGTTATTTACTCCCAACAAATTTCCTCAGAAGCAGAAATGTTTTGTCATCTGGCTCTACATTTTACAGAAATACTACTTTAAAGAGTCATAAGATAATGCTTCATTAGAATCAAATAAAACACCAACTTTTCTTCCACAACACTGCAAACCCCAGGGAAAGGCTTTCTTTCCACTCTTTTCCCCCATCTTTTCCACCCAAAAGGATGTTTGTGACACAGTGTTTTTGCTGTCAATACTTAAGCATTGTGCACATTATTTCATTTTAAATACTGCCTCAAAGTGCAGTTAGGCATGCAAAAGGAACTTTGAATCCTGCCTAAAAATGCAGTTGAGCGTGTTACTCTGAAAGATCTTAATAAAGATAACTAAAACAATTTATTTGCATAATAAGGTATTTTTTGCTGTTAATAAAGATGAAAGGCACACTGAGACAAATCCTTGAAAATTTACATAAAGTATTCAATGTTTCTGGTGGTGTGCTGACAAATTTTGAGAATCCTTTGTCTCTGATGATACCTCCCATCTATTTGTGTCCTTTTTTAACTCCCAGCATACGATGTTTTAAAAGAGATAGCTAAGAGCATTGGGCTAAGTAGTGGTGTTTTCCTTCAAAAAGAAATCCACATCTTAAGCACAGCCATAAGGGAAACAGATCTATGCTCTTTAAAATCAGACTAGAATAGTTTCTTGAAGAGTTTTAAACATAAATGCTTTAAGTTAAAGGAAAAAAAAAAAAAGGCAGCTGGAAGATGTTAACTTGGTTTCTAGTTGAAACAATGGTGTGTTTTATTTCATGTTGGGATTTCAACAGACTCTTAATTAGACTTTTGACCACGCAGTTTTCATTTAAAAATATCTTGATGACATTCTGATCATCAAGAAGTTCCTGGGAGACGTGACACCTGTTACTTTTTGAAAGAACATTCATCCAGAAAGGCAGGCAGGCAAATCATACTCTCCCATCTCACAGAATAAATATTAAGTCTAAATATCCAGAGTATTTAAAATAATAATGTAAATGCTGGAAAATGCTTTGTGCGGTCCAGACTTAGTGAGAATAAGCAGACAGCAATGCTCAAAACAAAAGGCAAAAACACATGGATTGCCTGATGAGGCGAAATACTAACAGAATGTTCACACTATGAATGTATAGCTGGTAAAGTCACTACTCTGGCATTTCCTAAGGACATGAAAAATTATACTTACCTATGTTATGAAAAACAGTTATTGAAAACAGCATTTGAAACACAATTTTTCTATGTAGTAAAAAAGTCAGTATTCAAGACCAGATATTATCATACAGATTGAAACACACATTCAGAATATATTAGTTCATTTTTCAAAACATTGAATAAGGAATTCTCATAAATAGCACTGCTATGATTCATCTTCATGTAACTTGAAAGAGTGGCAAAAAAATTACTAAATACATGGTATTCAAACCTGAAGTGAATTAAAGAAAAAATTCCATGTTATTCTGAAGATAGCACCTTTAGATTGACCTTCAGGNCATATCAAACCAGGGTGTTTAAATGCTTTCTAAACAGTCAGGTATGGAGCATTGATCACCGGTCTAGGAAGCCTGTTCTTGATAAAGCATCTTTTCCTGATATCAAGTCTGAACCTTCCCTGATGCAGCTTTGAACCTTTCACACATGTCCTGTCACTGGACAGCAGGAAGAAAAGATCAGCAATTCCTTCATTTGCCCTTTTCATACTGATGAAAATCAATGGAGTTTAACTCTTGGGCTTTATTGACATGGAAAAAATTATTTTTAGTGCTGATTTTTAAATAAAAATAAAAAATTATAAAGGTGTGAAAACAATGACATCATCACCAAAGCTTGAGATGCATGGGTAAATTAGAAAGCAAAACTATTTTGTTATTCTGCAGTAACTTACTCGCCTGACTCTTGGAAGAAAATAAAGTCCCCAAATTTTCTCTCTCTTATTAAGAGACAAATGTTCTCTGTGTCATGTGTACATAGAAATACACATATCAGCTGCAATCTGGTCTGAGCTAGCTCCATCTTTTTTGTGAAGTAGGTCCATGAAGGCACATTTTGAGATTCTTTTATGGATCTAAATGAGGGGAGATCTAAATTGTGGCTTAGATTTCAGATCTAAACTGTGGTTTGACAGCAGTTTTCTGTCAAATTTTGGCTTAACTTTGCTGTCCTAAAAGTGGAATTCTCTTATGAACACTCCTAGGCTGTTTCAGTACAAAGTCAAAAGAGTCAGCTTAAAGCATCTTAAACCAAATTTGGATGACTTTACACTTATGTGAACAACTTACACAGACACTTTTAGCTTTACAGCTGTGTCAACAGAAACTGCAAGAAATAACTTCTCAACTTCTATAACTAGATGCAAGAGAAATGACCTGTATATGCCTTCAGTCCCCCTTGGAATGAGAAAAATTACAAAGAATGTTAGATTGTGGAAACATGGCTACTAGCTCAGCCTCAGGACAAATCAATGTCTGTTAACAGGAATTCAGATTAGACTCATCAGAAATCAAACTCCTAAATCTGTAAGAATTATTTTCCTTACCACACATAAAATCAGATGCCTTTTGAGTCAAATTTCAGGCAAAGTTCACAGTCCATGTTCTTTGTGGCAAGGACTTTTGTAGAAATACTGTGGCAAAACCTGTGACAGAAAAGGCAGCCTGCCTCCCAAGCAGATTCAGCCCTGGGAGAGTTTGTTGCTCCTGTTGTATCCTATTGTATCTGAAATGTTTTGCTCTTACCTAGAGCTGCTCTCTGAATCTGCCTCTGGATTATCTTCCCTTTCAGATGGTCTGTAAAAGACACAAAATACAAATAATTAGAATTCAAAATATCAAAAATCAATGCAGTCATTGCCTATTTCCCACCATTTGAAACTCCCTGTGCTGCTGGCCAGTTTTACGGGGTTTTGCGATCCACTGGACAAGTAGATTTCTGAGTTCCCTCCTTCTATCTACTGAAAGTAAACAAGTAGGCACAATGTGACTTTACATATACTGATATTTAACTGTCCGGTAAGAAAGACTGAAAATGAAACATTTACTGTCAAGCATTTTCACAGGATAATGATCACCGCCTCCTAGATAGAAAAGAAGTCCAAGTGGGACCAGAACACATACAGAATTCCAGGTACTTGTTCTAAGCAGACTTAAAGGGGCTTACAAGATAGCAGGTCACTATTCCACCCTTTTGCCAGTGAAAAACTAATTCCCCACAGTCCATTTTTCTCCTGTCCGTCCTGCTCAGTTTTAAATACCCCATGTACTAGAGCTTCTGCAAGTTCTACCACTGCCCTGGTTCTGGCCAGGACAGGGTTAATTTTTTCAGTAGCTGGGAGGGGACATGGCAAGGACCATGAGGTTATTCTGTATGACCTCACATCACTGCTGGGGGTGGGGGAAAGGGACACTCTTGT
This sequence comes from Vireo altiloquus, assembly GCA_013396875.1. Taxonomy (NCBI): domain Eukaryota; kingdom Metazoa; phylum Chordata; class Aves; order Passeriformes; family Vireonidae; genus Vireo; species Vireo altiloquus. The sequence continues at coordinate 39,762 of VZRF01011449.1, forward strand.
GGGGAGAAGGGAGGAGTAAACACGGCAGAAGAGGGAGCCACCCTGTATTGTCTAATATTGGGGAGGTTTTCCATGTGAACAGCTTCTGTTCCTGCACCCTCTGCCATTAGCATGGCTGCTGTTACTCTTTGTTTTCTTATCTCATTGCTGTTTCCAGTAAATCGTTCTTAACTCAGGAACTTTGCCTTTCTTACCTCCAGCAGTCCTCTCCATCCCACCACAGCTTAGCTGGGAAGGGTAGAATGGGGCAGTGAGGGAGGGCAGCTTGTGGTTTGGAGAGTCTTGGTGGGGGCACTGAGTTGGGGAGTAAAGTTCCTAAATCACGGCAACTACTCAACAGGACCCACTGGCATTGGTTTTCAACCAAAAATGAACCTATTCCATTAACTCAACAATCCTATTTAGGCTTCCATGCCCCATATAATTCACTTTTATCCTTCTTATATCAATTTCCTCCATGATCTGTGACAATGGACCAGTTTCCCAATTATTCCAGACGGTAGATTACCACATAGGAAGCCATTATTTATCGATATTAATTGAACCAATAATGGAAAAACGTAACTAAATATGTAATTTCAGCAGCATATGTATTCTGAAGGGGGATGGGATTATGTCTCTCAAATCTTCAAATCAAAAGAATTTCTAAGCAGAGACTTGTTCATAATCTTTACTAAGATGTAAATCTGGATACCAGGGGAATCAAAAAAATCCATGCTGGATTCACCTTTCTTCCCCCCAGGCCTGTGATTATCATATTAGCATGCATTTTGAATTAAAAATATCATTTTGCTTACAAGTGAAGTCTTAGAGAGTAAGCTAATCAGACGCAAATTAAGTCATTAAAAGTTGGCAAATGCTTAGTTAGAGAATATTAAAAAACATGAGAATTAGATTGTTCTGTGAGCACAAAAGAACCATAACAAATTACATTTCTTTGGAAATTATGAGAATGATTGTTAAGTATTTAATAGCATTGTATGAAATGTATTATTTGCAATACAGTACAGAATATCAGTCAAGTTTTGTTGCTTTGAATATTTATAGAAAACAAAAAAAGGAAACAGCCAACCTACTCCTTGACTATAAAATAGATACAGAGTTGTATTTTTCTGCAGAGGAATCTTTATTCTTTTTAATTATTTTTAATTAAACCAATAAATTTTTCTGTAATTCAATTTGTCTGTAAAATTAGGGAAAAGTTGTCTGTAAAATTAGGGAAAAGTTATCTGTAAAATTAGGAAAAGCCTTCAGCTACTGAGAAACAGGTTAAGTGAAATAACTAATTTCATCTAACCCTGCTATAAAAACAAATAAATCCTCCGTCTCAGCTGTAGTAACACTCAACCAAAAAACCACATTCAGTTAAATAAGCTGATTCCTGTAACTATAGAAAAAAACCCCTTGATTACTAATTTTTACCAATAAAAGCCCAGTTGAATGATCAACATGCATGCTATTTGTGCTGTGAAAGCTCTATAAGGCAACTCAATTGATTTCAGTACTCAGTGAAATATGAATAAACATGTTACTTTTTCCTCAGATTGCTTTTTGCTATTCTATTTAGATCCTTGTATTCTATCGCATTGTCACACAGTGTGATGTTACTTGCTCAGTATTGAGCCATGAGACAGTCATGAAACAATTTGTAGTAGTCTTCAAACTCATCTCAATGGATTACCATTAAGAGATGCCTCAGAAACGATCTATACATTTATCTTTGTGTAAGGGCTCAGAAGCTCTCTTTCCTAAGCACTGTGAGCTGCAAAAGGCAACTGCTTTTTGAAAAAAACTGCCATTTGAAAAAAATGCTTCTGGTAGTGACAACAGGCTGTTCATCAAGAGCCACCTGAAAATAAGGGCGACAACAGTTCTCAATCCTGTCAATACACGGTGTTACTTCTTCTTTAACCTTGCTAGAAACAGATCATTGGCAATCTAAATGTTTTGCACTTCAAGTGGCAATGATGTCAACCAAAAAAAAGCAGGCCAAACAAGTCAATGAAAGTAAGATCAAGCAGATAGACAACAGCTTGGCATCAATACAAATATGTGAAAACACAAGAGCATTGGGACTGGGTTTCAAATGATTATAGCCAAGAGGCTTGACTATCAATTAGGTAGAGTTTACTCTGAGCACAGCTGGGATAGAAACCACAGAGGCTGCAGAAGCTCTACTTGTATTGCAAGCTTTGTCAGACCATTCAGCAGTGTGAAATTGTCCCAAATGTTCCTCTCTCTCTTCGTTCCAGCCTTTGTACCCTTCTGTTCCATCTATGACATGGACCATGATGTTGCAAGAAAATTTCTTCTTCTATTTAGCAGCTTTGTGAAAGAATGAGAAGTTTGAATCAGACATCATGCAATCAGAGAGGAACCAAAGAAAACTTCTCCATCGGCTAGAAAAACAAAACTCCAGCCTTACCATTCTTCTAGCAAGGGCGTTTTCTTTTTCTTCTTCAAATAGAAAAAGAAAGGTGACATTAATGCAGTTTAAATTGTCCAAACTGCCTTTTCAGGGCAGCAAAAACTGAACTTCATTTCCCAGAAAACTTCCTGGGGAGAAGCTGAAACTGTATTATGGGAAAAGCAGGCCAAACACAAATTCTGATTTGGGGGACATGGTGGTATCATGAAGCACCTGACTATAATTCCATACCAAGACTTAGTCAGCCAGATAGGATTTAATCTTTCAATTTGTTTTAATCCAATTTGAAATTTGACAGTTTGTTTAGATTTCATTTGGGAAAAAAATTGTTTTCACGTAGAAGCTCTTATTTTTGACAAGACCTTAAGATTTTCTGTGTATGTTTTTGATTAAAGTAATCTTGTTTTGTTTTCACTATAAATACTTGTGGGGGAGAATGAATGTTTCTGACCTGCTCCACATTTCTGCCTCTGAGAACACCATTTCCCCAATGCTAGGTTTGAAGTTCATAAGCGACAGAAGTAGGGGATGATTCCAGCACTGTTGCCTGCACAGATCTTCCCATATAAACAAAAGGAAGATTTGAGTCTTAAGTACTGCCAGTTCTACAATCTTCATAAACACAAATATTTACCCAAAGAAATATGAGGAATCACATTCTTATAAAAAACCCCACCATGTCTTCTGATTCCAACAGTGTAAAGTTGTGGACGAGGTAGTGCTTAAATGTGGTTTGCAAAAATTGAATTTAAGACGTGGAGAACATCTCTCAACATATGGCTAATTATGTTTTCTGAAGTTTCACCAAAAAAGAAGCTAAAAATAGGTCTAAGACTGATACCAAATAATTTTTTCCAGCGGAGTCATTCTTCATTTGGAGATAACACTCCCAATAAAATGTTGACTGCTGCAACTCCACATGTTTTGGCAAGAAAAGTAGTTTTGGGGAATTTAAGAATTCACTCAGCATGCAGCCAGCTGTCATTAGGCTGTGATAAATCTGTTGGTTTTGGCCTGCATTTCTGGACACATGTACCATCCTGAGGTATGGAAAAGAGATGAACTGGTAGCACAGAACTTCAGCTTTGTTACAGAAGACAAAAGCAAGGAGGGAGATGGAAAAGACAAAATAGAATAGAGAAATCTAATTAAGAGTGATGCAAAGCAGAAGAAAGTATCTCATATGGTGACTAAATAAGACACAATACATAACTTTAATAATATGTCTGTCCTTTAACTTCTTGTCTTTGCATTGTTCCAGACTGTTTCAAGGATTTGAAATTATTTTCCAGTGTACGAGAGACAATGTTTGACCCGAAGCCTATGCTTCACGACAATACAAAAGTGAAAATGTTACCATTATTAAGCCTCCGATTTTAAAAAGTGGTTTCATTTTGTTTGGGTCTATGTTACAGGTTTAAAACTTCTCTTATGTTTTATTAGATCCTCAATATAAGATTGTTATAAGGTTTCAAAGACTGCTAACTCAAGAACTGACAGGCTAAAGCCTTTGTCAATGACTTCTCATCTCTTGTTATTTTTTAGTATTTCTCTATTATTTTACATTTTCTAAGCCTGCATTTTTCTTAATATATCCTTTCATCATGGAGATCCTGAAACCTTCACACCTCAAATAGGATGTTGTATGTTTTCCTTTCTTCACTGTTAAATCATTTTTGGTGTTACATAAAATATTTAGGAGAACATCCTCTTATGCATCGAGGGCATCTGATTCCTGGAATTCACCCTCCAGGGCATCTTGGGTCCCTAATCATGCTATATGGTATTAGATGTTTCTTTTTTTTTTTCTGTTTCTCACACTGCCACACCAGTCAATAGGCTGGGGGTGCACAAGAAGCTCAATGGAGCACAGCTGGGACAGATGACCCCAATGGACCAAAGGAATATTGATGCGCAGAAAGACCCTCACAACCTGTTAAAGTTGTAAAAGTGATGCCTTAGGTTTTAACTTTTATATTTTTCAAATCCTGTAATGCTAGGATAACTCTGAAGTTTCCTGTAGCTTGTTAAGTGCTGTTATGCTAAGATAGTCATAACAAAACCTCTAACTAACTCTCCAAGGACACCCAGAACAAGAACTGTAAACCATCATCTTGGAGAAAGGAGGGCAAGCTTGGGGAAAATCACGTCATTGGCTGGGTTCTGGTTGGTGAATTTATGTTGATATAAAAGTGTGAAGTACTCGTGACCAATCATCCGTTTTGGGATCCACTGAGGCAGGACTCTCTGGATCCCAGAGTGTGCATCTGAAGGCCTTTCAAATAAATACCTCCTTTATTCCCTTATTCCTGTCTAGTCTGTGTTTCTAGGTAGCCATTTAAGGCATCAAAAGTAGGTATGTTTATTTCAGCGCCGGGCACATGTGGGATCACTCCTTCCAAAGGCATGCGTGTCCAGCAGGGTATGTATTGAGTCACAAGTTACATATGCATTACATTTCCCAATGCACCTGTACATATTCATAGCCTATCGCCGCTTCACATTGAAATGACCTCAAAAGTCATCACGCATGTGCAGTGCCTCCTGGTGGTCGTGGGCAGAGGTCTCTGGGATGAAGTTACTCCTCTTCATCAGGTATGAGCTCTTCACACTGCCTTCTGCGCATGCTCTCAGAGCACTTGGTCCAGGTCCAGTCCTTAAGGTCAGTTCGTCCTGCCTTCAGGATTCGATCCCAGGATATCCAGTCATGGTTTCTTCCCTTCATCAATGGCCTTGCATCCTCCCTCCCATCCTCCCTCTCTTCTTGGCAAGCGGGATAAGCATTGAGGGGTATACATATTGTTCAGCAAACAGCCCTTTAAGAAAATCTTTTCTTAACCTTTAAGTCCCCTGATTCAATATTAATGTTAAACCATGACAGGAAATAAGTGGGGGGGTTTGTTTGTAATGCAATGTCTCTATATTTGCAATTGGACCCAGCTACCACTCAACTATGAAGACTTCCACATCATGTTTCGTTAAAAAAGGCTAGAGGAAACAAGAATGAAGCAGAGGCATTTGGAATGATGGTATTTGTCTTCCCAAGTCACTGTTAGGATTGAAGGAACCCTGCTTTCCTGGAGATGGCTGAACACCTGGCTGTTGACAGGGAGTGAAGGAATTTCTTATTTTGCTTTGTTTACACACACAGGTTTTGCTTTACCCATTAAATTATCTTTATAACAACCTATGAGTTTTCTTACTTTTACCTTTCTGATTCTTTCCCCAGTCCCACCAGAGGGGAGCGAGCAAGTGGCTGTGTGGTGCTTTTTTTGCCAGTTGGGGTTAAACCATGACAAGAAATAAGTGGGGGTTTTGTTTGTAATGCAATGCCCCTATATTTGCACTTGGACCCAGCTACCACCCAACTATGAAGACCAACTCCAGACTCTGTATCTATTAAATCTGATTCATGAAATTGCATGCACCCACTTGAATCAGATAAGAAGTCCTGCTGAATGAGCAGAAATTAAAGATGCATACTCAGCAAATAATCACTCAGACAAAGAGAGCAATCATATAACTTCCATGAGCCTCGTACAGATGTATTTTTAACTGAGCTTGAGATCAGAGTTGTAACAGCTTACAAAGTATTCTTGAAAGTAGGAGATATTGAACCCAAGTGTAGATATTCAAATGGAACAATTTCTCAAATTGAGAAGATCAAACAGATACAGTTATAGGAAATCTTACCAGATGTGTTAGAACATTTTTTAAAATCTGGTGATGAAATTATATGAGAACACAGTGTATGACAAAAAGTATCTGGCAAGTGATGGAATTAAAAAAATATATTCAGTTCTAATGCAAAATCCTGCAGCAGTAAGAGCAAATAAACCATTCAGCTTTTCTCTGACCTAGAGAAATATTTGGGACAAATTCTGAATTTTCTTTTCAACTTGTGCTTCTCCAATGGCAAAAACATGTCAGTTGGCTCTATTAGGACAATGTGCAGAGACAAAGTAGTCTGCATTAGTAAACTGGCTCAACACTATGTCTGATGGAAATGCTTTATTTTGGAATACATGGTTGGCCAAATCCCCATGTAATCTGATAGCTTCTCATTTTCAGAAAGCCCTTGTTGGCATCAGGGAGAAAAACATTGCTATTGCAGCACTCAGAGCCTCCCTGATGCACATGCATTTTCCGGGTATGAAATACAGCCCTCATCAGCATTAAAAATATATGGATGACAATACCTCAGGTAACATACTATAGAGCATAACCTGCTACAGCAGATTTCTGCCTTCTGCAGCAGTTTAAGATTTTACTGCCTTTCCTTTCTCATCTTCCCTCTCCCTTCCCTCCATCCCAAAGTTTGCTGTCAAAGGTCACTACCCCACAGCAGAGGCTGTAGAAGGAAATGTCTGCCTGTGTTCTGGCTGCTCTAGCACAGTTTGGGACATCAGCACAAGCATGCCAGCAAATTTAAGCTGAGACATTATCAACAACTCAACTACAATGTCTGAAATACAAGTCAACACTCTCTTTTTCCAGCCAGGAAGAAAAGATCAGAGAAAGTAACTCCAGCAAAGAGATAGGCCAGACCATTGGGAGCAAGGTAGCTGATGGGATTTAGTAGAACTCATCAGTCGAAGCTCCCAGGAAATACAACAGGTTCAGAATTTGAAGCACAACCCTGACTTTCACAAACTCACAGTTGCAAACTGTGCCTAAGCTCAACACATTACCAAACACACATGGAAATACGCAATTTTCCCAACATAATCTCCTTCCTTGGAGTTTAAATATCCCAGATATCCTACTATGATGTGGGATACTGCCCATTTTGAGATTGCTATTTAAAATATCTGACTGGGGCATGTTCCCTTTCTTGCCATTCTCAGTTGAGACAGTAGCAGGTTTTATGGACACATTTAATACCTTCAAGCATGATCAAATTCACAGACAGAAAGCTTATGAGATAGCAGTCTCTGCCAGTTATTGCTACAAGATGACAATGTACTTGACTTCTCAGGAAGAATTTCTTCACTGAAAGGGTGTTGAGGCATTGGGATGGACTGTCCAGGGAGGCAGTGGAGTCACCAACCTTGGGGGCGTTCAAGAAACAACTAAACGTGGCACTTAGTGCTATGGTCTAGTTGAAGAGATGGTGATTGGTTAAAGGCTGGACTCAATCATCTTGTGGTTCATGGATTATTCCTTGAGCTACTCAATATACAGTCCTTTAAACTCTCTACCCATTTCTATGCATTTACTTCTAACCTCCATATTAAGTCTCCTCCCCTTTTTGTTCATATTCTTGTTAATTCTGGCTAGATTACTTTTTTCCCTCACAAGATGATGACTTACACTTTCTGATTGAAGGATATTCCTATAACTGTTTATTGTTTGGCCTGCATTTTCATGGCATCCTTTATCCCAATTTTTATTTTTTTTTTAATAGCCTTTCATACATTCTGGTTGCTAAAGAACAAAAAAATGCCTTGGTAGGGTTAAAGAGCAAAACTGTAGAGAAACTGAATTTATTTTCCTGCTGACATCATTCTGGACCTCTATCTTCCTCTAAGTACAGACTGCCATAGGCTACATAAGCCTTAGTTGTTGAGGTGTTCCCAAAAGTCTCATTCATCTAAATGAGTGAAATGCCAGCATGTACCACAACTCCCATTCACCCAAAGGCACAGAACTTCTTTCCATAGGAAGCAGAATATGGGAAATGGCTGGTGCACATAAGTTCCTAAAAATCCAGGTACTCAACATCAGGACAATCTATCATAACCAACATAAAACACCAAGGACTCTGGACAGCATCTCCTTGAAATTGGAAATTGGCTTCTGAATTTAAAAACAAATGCTTGGACCTCTATTCTCATGTCCGAAGGTTGGTTGTCACTATTTATTTCTGGCCAGGCATTTTTAGTGAAGTGTGGACATACAGCAGCAAGCACACTCCAAAGGACTTCAGCAGAAGGATGCATCATGTCTGGATTCTCCATGGGGAGAGGATAGGCAGCTCAGTCAATAAAGTAGTACTTCTGTATGTATCGCTGCAGTGGCAGTTTGTCGTGTTCAGGAATTAAATCAACAAATTTGGGGGGAGGAATTTGTTTGGCTTTGTTTTTCCTGGCTAGCTCTCCTGAATTTAGGTACCTTAAATTTCACTTAAGCTATACCTTAGATGCCAGAGTGCTATTTTAGGTATTGTCCAAAGCGAACAAATATTCTGTTTATCTATCTTCATATGCTAGAAAAGAAACAGAAATGATGCACATCTGGAAACTGTTGTTCCATTGTTTATCACATCTATTTGTTCATGAATTAAATATTAAACTGGTCCAAAAAGCATGACTGAAAAGCAATGCCATATGGATAAGGAGCCATAATCTGTGAATTTAGTGCTCTGGATGCTCATATGACTAAATCTTATTTCTTGATTACTTAGAAATTAATGTGAAGAGAAAGAATAAGGAAAATAGTCAGAGAAATAGCTTTGTATACAGCTCCTATCCTTTTCCCATTTTCAAATATGCAAATTTAAGAAGGATGAAAAATAAATAAAGGGTTCTTAAAAGTACAAACAAGCAAAGTCAAAACCAAAGGATTTTACCCCTGACAAGTTTTCTGGTAATAATACACTGGGATCCGTTAATATTTTAAGCAGAGAGTGACTATATCCAAGTTTCAGATGAACATGGCTATTTTGTTACAAAACTGCTTCCATGCTTTGCAATTTCTATGCAACAATTTGATGTCCAGTTTTATTTTGTGACATTTCTTCTGGTCAGAGCTGTCCAACATAAAATTAAATACAGAGTTCCAGGGCTCACTATATACTTCAGTTTCAGAAACTTTCAAAATTTTGCTCTTACCCAAGGAATTGTCTTGGCATTGAGCACATACTGTTGTGTAACTTCTGGTCAGATGAGACAGACTGATGTTAAGAATCTGTCAGATATGACACAAAATTAAAAATAAAATAAATTTTAAAAATTTACTATGCTAAAGTTGATTAGATACGATACCATGTTTTGAGGCCTGGCATATGAACATTTCAGGGTGATGGAAACAAGTCAGAGTAAGAATGAGTGTATGACACTTTTTTTGATGCACATTTTCTTGTAATATATCTACCAAACCTTTGAGTAGTGACTCCTTGAGTGTCAGACACATACTAGCAACCCAGTAAAATCTGAAAGGGCTTCCTGTGAAGATACAGCGTATATTTATTATTGTGGATAAGCCTAAGTCTGAATTGCTCAGTGATTTAAAACAAAACCTGTTTATATATAACTGGTATAATGATGTCATCAGCTCAGAACAGACGTCTTCCCTCAGTCTGAAATAAAGTGCATGACAAAATCTTCATATGACAGCTATTTGCTGTTGATTGCATTCCTTTTGCAACATTCACAACCAGTTGTAGTGACATCACTAATCCTACATGATTTAGGAACTAGTTTGATTAGAAAAATCCAGCTATTGTCTTTTAGTATGTGTAGATCTGTATGCCTCTGCTACAAGTCTGCATGAATGCTGTCCAGATGTGTAAATGAACCACAAGATGATGTGAAAAACAAATTTCTATTTCTATGCTCGGAACAATTATCACTCTTGGAGAGTACTATGAATAAGGTGAGGTCTACTTTTCTAAAATTTGAAGGTTTGATTTTTCACTGTTGAAATCTCTGGCCATCCAATACTAAAGACATACATGACTTGGATGAAGGACTTGAGGGAATACTAAGTTTACTGATGACACTAAATTGGGATGATGTGTTGACTCCCTTGAAGACAGAGAGGCCCTGAAGAGAGACCTCGACAAATTAGAGAGATGGGCAATCACCCACTGGATGAAATTCAACAAGGAAAAGTGCCAGAGACTGCACCTGGGGTGGGGCAAACCTGGTTGTTTGTATAGAGTAGGGAGCGAGAGGCTGGAGAGCAGCGTTGCAGAAAGGGACCTCAGGTCTTGGTCTATGGTAACTTGAGCATGATTCAGCAGTGCTTTGGCAGCCAGGAGGGCCAACCATGCCCAGGGAGCATCAGGCACAGCATCAGGATAGGGTTAGGTTGGATATCAGGAAACAGTTCTTCACCCAGAGGGTGGCTGGGCACTGGAACAGCTCCCCAGGGAAGTGGTCACACCATCAAACCTCACAGAGTTCAAGAAGCATTTGGACAATGCTCTCAGGCACACGGTGTGACTCTTGGGGTTGTCCTGTGCAGGGCTAGGGGTTGGACTCAATAATCCTGATGAGTGCCTTCCAAGCCAGTATATTCTGTAATTCTATGATCAAGAAAAACTTTTTGTACAAAAGATTGTTGAGTTTAACACACACATCTCATAATATAGCATCAACTATCACCTAGCATCTTTTCTTTAAAAGAGGAAATTTAATAGACTGACACAAGAACATACTAGCCTAATAAAACAGCAAAATGCAGTGTAGCAATCTAGCAATGACTACCTATTTTCAGTCAAAGACAGCTTACAGGCAGAAAATCTGTTACTGAGTATTTTTCCAAGTTTGTAGTCATGGCTTGATTAAATCCAATGAGCCTGGTCAATTTGTTTTAGTTATTCTAGTGAAACCTTAAGTAAAAAATGTTTACTTGGGTTCTTCCCGAGCATAACTTTTTCCCCTGAAAATAGTTCTGTTTGTAAAGAACAGAACATCATTTGTAATAATTAGAAAATGAAAATGTTTCCTACATATGTACATTCCAACTCAGAGCCAAAGAAAACATTAACATCTTAGGCCTGGAGTAACTGTTACACTAATAAGGTTCTTCTGTTTAAAGAATAGCACACCAGGGGAGCATAATAGAGCTGTTCAAATGAATTCATTCAGTTTGGTATTTTCTGAGTAAGTCATTTGACAAATCATGTTTTCTCATTTTGAGGACCCATTCAGCCTATGCACTGTCACCCTGGGGCATTGCCTATTGTTTGAAAGTAAAAACAAACATATGCAAGCGACTCTGAAACAATGGATAATATTTAGCATTGCTATTAACATATGCATTGCCCCCTGAAGCCAAAAGACTTCTACCTTCTGAAATAAGTTTGCTGAGTGCTGCTGCAAAGACTACTTTATATTACCAAAGATGGAATCCTACTCTTATAAGAAGGAGCAGAAAAGAGAAAAAGGCTGCAACAAAGCTACTAGAGCTGCCTGGTTCTCTTGCTGGTCTCATTTCTACCAGATCAGGTAAGACAAATCCCACAGCAGCTGAAGAATGATGAAGATAGAGCAATTACATGTTTCCTTCTGTCTTTTCTGACAATGGCCAAAGCATGACCGTGCTGCAGCAGTAGCAGAACAGACAGCTCTGTCACAGCTGCCATGAATCTATGAAGGGAGAAAACCTGCACCACCCACGTGCTGGGCAGCTCAGCCTCAGCATAAGCCTGATTTTACTGCTCCACCTAGGCACAAGGCAATGCTTAGGGCTAGGGTTAGGGTTACGCTTAGGGTTAGGGTTCAGAAAACCACGAAGCCCACAGCTCCAGGGACTCTGCAGCTGCAAAAGCCATGCCAAGGCCAGCGTGGCACTGCCCAAACATTGCTCTGTCACATCCTCCTCCTCAGCACCTCCCATGTTCCTTGAACCTCAGCCTTGGAAAATGTCGATTTTGCTGCTCTGAGTAGGGTTAGGACCTATAACATGTATGATGGCTACAGTAAGACAGTAACAAGGCAGACTTTCTCTGCTGTTCTCAGAAAGGGATAGTACTGCTTTACATGCTTTTTAATAGACTTTATAGTTTTGCCTGGTTTTCCTCATTATTTGCACACCTTACTATCAGCTTTCTGGGGACTCTCATTCAGCTAAATTATTATTATCTTATAAATTATGTAATCATAAGTTGTTTAGAATTACAGTCAGCAAACATAAATGCACTACTCCAAGAAAATTTAAGCCTTGCTCACTTGGCAGAGACCTCTGAGATTCTAAAAAAAATTTTACGTGAATCAAAATATGTTCTATTGATTACAAAAAAGGTAATTAATTATTACTTTCCCTATGAACACTGTGAAGAAACAAACAAACAAAAATCATTAATGTGAACCTTTCACTGAAGTGTCAGCAAGAAAGAAAAATATATTCCCATCACTCTGCTTTATATTATGATCCAACTGGCTGCTTGTAGGACAAGAAATTAGGTGGTGGAAACTTCCACTGCAGCATTGAGTCTGCCCCAAGAGGGTGGTTACCATGTTGTAGCCATCTGCCAGGTCTGTGTGAAAGTCATGACATCTATTCTGCCTTACAGCATCTTGGGAGAGATCTTCCAGAAGACACTGTGAAAGAACACACAATTTTATATTGTGCTCTACAGATCCCTGGCTAAACTAGACCATAGAAATCATGCCTGAAGTTGTAGAAAAACAATCTTAACAGAATCAGGATGAAAGTAAGCTATATTTCATCATGGAAAGAAGGAAATATGTTAAAACGGAAGGATTTGTAACCAAACAGAAAAATAAGATGTAGCATGCTGCAAAGCAAAGTAAATCACATTTCTAACAAAGAAGAAACTGCAGATGGTGACAAAATAGCTAAGAAAATAAAATCTGTAGAAAATCAGCTGTTTTTCTGTGTTTTCGATTTCTTGCTTCCAAAAATCAAAATGTAACATTTAAAAAATAGATTCCGAAACTGCTGTCATAATGGCACGATGCTTAGATATTTATCCAAAACAAACACACATAGGAACTTTGTTTTTTCAGCATTAAGTTGCTAAACAATTGGGCCAAGAAATTAAGGAGAAAGAATCTGAAGACTGTGTCAGCCATGCTGAATGGCTTCAGCTTTAACAGCTACTGCTATTTTTGGTGGACACATAAACATGCCTCGTTTATTACAAAACTGCTTTGAAACTGACCTGCAGATCAGAAACAGACCGGGGCTTCTAGGCACTGCGCCACATTGAATAACATCCCAGCTGGGAAATTACATCTGGGGGACTGTTTGTCCCCATGGCCTGTTTTCTCCTCTGTTTTTCTCACAGATGGCTGCAGGTTTTGCAGAGCTTTGTTGTGTTAGGCATAAGCGACATCCCTCAGGAGTAAGCAACACAGCTACACACCTGAGATGAAGTGTGAAAGAAATAGTGTTTGTGTTGTATTTTGTGATACAACTCGTGTCCTGATACCAAGACTCTGTTAAGTGACAGAGGACATCTGCAACACACAGGCAGCGTTCCAGGAGAAAAGAAATCAGTGGAAACTAAGTGTATTGAGGCTTTAATATTCTATATATCCCAGAACAGAGCAGAAGTGGTGAAGCAGCAGGCAGGCAACCTTTTTTTGCTCAGAGAGCTTCCAGTCTACGCTAATGTTTTCTTGTCGAATCTCCTACTTCTCATGATAAACTATTGTTTCAGCTTCTTCTAGATGGTTATCTGGCTGTTCATCTGGAATTTCTCGGGTACCGAGCAATCCAGCTAGGGATTTTGGACACATAAATCATGGTCCATACAGCGTGCATGCAGCCTGACAGTGAGCAGGCTTTGGAGAAGGCACACATGGTACTTCTGATACCCACAGCAGGTGCTGGATGAGCTGCACAGCCTGTGCTGCCCTGGGTGCCCATTGGCACTGGGTGGGATAGGGCTTGCAGTAACCTCCTCAAGTGGAAGGTGTCCCTGCCCCGGGCAGGAGGGCTGGAACTGGATGATCTCTAAGGTCTCTTCCAACCCAAACCATTCAATGATTCAGTGAATCTATAGTTAATGCTTGTTGCCCTTGATCAACTAAAACAACAATAAAGAAAAATATGGAAATCTTTTCGGAAACTTCTCTTCAATCCATACACAAGTAGAACTCAAACTGACCTCAGCTAGTGTTTTTCCTTAATGAGGATTTCAAGATTTCAAGTTCCATGGATTTTAAAGATTTCTGCTGAAAACACAAGCCACCTGAAGAATAAAATGCTGTGGAATGATATTATTGAGTTATCTGTTCATTAAATCTGCCTACAGAGTTAATTTATTTATGAGCTGTTTTCATCTCATTTGAACCATATTTTTTTGTGGAATGTAACCTTTCTTCTTGAAGTTTCTCAATCCCTTTTTAAACCAAATCTTGCCATTTTTCTTCTACACTAGTCATTTCCAGTAAAATTTGCTGAGCACATATAAGTTTTCGTAAGTACTTGATACTTTCTGGAATTAAACTAGAACAGTGAATTAAATCAGCAACTAGGAAGTCACAATGTTTATTTCCATGAAAGAAGTATCTAAGAATATTACACTAAAGAATGGATGCATTTTGAAGCAAAGTAATTTATCTCTTATTGTAGCCTCACTTCATTCATGGCTGAAACAATGTACAGTAAGTTAATGTCTGTAAGTCAGAACATTTATATTACTGTAAAGAAATAGATAATACTGCCAATATTACTGAGTTTTAAGAAAGCAGTGCATTGATTTTGGTGGTTTTTCTTTTCATGTGGCAAATCATCACAGAATTTTAATTTCATTTAGGTTCCATGTAAAGCATGGAACTTTTCTTTAACAGAGAAATTCCATCCTTCCAAAGTACAGATACTTCTTCAGGAAAAGTTTTAAAAATGCTATTTGCTCATGCATGACTTCCCTCAATTCTTTCAGCTCATATAATCATGGCTTAAAATACGCATAGCATTCCTAATATCACCCTTGGGATTCTAGTTCTTAACTAGATGATCCTTCTTTTTCAAAGTAACTTACTGCCTGCATGTGAAGCTACAACAATGTAGACATTCACCATAGACAATAGAATGCTCTCAGACCACCTCTGCCTAAAAAAGCCTAACTTCATCTATCTTATTTCTTTTCTTATCTGTGCAAAAATGTTGCTATCAATTCCCTTCATAAAGTTGTGTAGGTGTAAAGAAAACCCTTGCATGAAATATTCTTACTTTGGAGTTTAATGTAGGTCTGCTTGGCTCATCCACATGGGAAGGGAGAGTGCCAGTAACAAGATTGATTTTTATGTATACATACATAGAATCTTGCACAAAGAGAAAAAGGTGAATAAAAATTCTGAGTTCGTATTAATTAGGATTGGACTAGGTTTAACATCTACTGTGCATTCACAGAAATAAGTGTGACATACAAGGTAGTGAACCAGAATCAACATTATCTTTGAGCACTGACATGTCTTGTTCTCACTCTCCTCCATCCTCACCATTTCAGTGTAGCATTCCATTAACCGTGATATATATGAACATTATTTGAATAATTTGCAAGCATATTAAATGAAGACTCTTCAGTAACCTTGCTTTGCAATACTAGAACATGCTGTCACTAAACATTATAATTGGCTTTGGTATTCTATGATCTTGTGCACAAAATTCAAAGCCTGAAATGAGGCAGAGCAGTGCAACAGCTCAGCATTCCTGTGGGTATAGATGCACCATCAACATCATGTGCACATAATCCACCCACCTACCCTTTCTCATTCCGAGAGTGCCTGTTTCCTCACACAGTTATTACTCCCACATGAGCTTGCCCTTCCTCTCCCAGCTTCAATCATAATGTTAGCTGATTTCTGGACAGACTAAAAACAACAGCTGCTTCCCTCTGGGCATTAAATACCATTTAGTATGCTTTTCTCCTCTAGGAAAAAGCTAAATCTAATAGTGGTAAAAATAATCCAAAATAGTCAGATATTTATAGGAATGAACTGGAAATCTTTACTACTCTTAAATGTTTCTAACACACAGAACATTCTTGCATATAGGAAACTTGCTTTAGTAGTGAAATTCTGAATTAATATATTAATTTACACTGAAAATAGAACTTTTAATTCTCTCAACTCACTCTGTGATCAATGTAGTAGCACTTGGGTCTTTTTTGTTATTTAATGCTTTACAGTTTGTTCAGATGTAGAGTAGTCCTTACTGTCAGAGTACTTTGACACAGAATGTTTGCAGTAATAGTGTAAAACCACCTTGCTGATAACAGCATCCTAGGAAAAAATCCTCCTGCTAACCCTGATAAGGGGAGAAGCTTTTACTTCAGAGGTTTTGTCTTTGCTTCTCACCATATAGCTCTATTTTAATTGGCAATAAATTAAGCTAATTTTCTCCAACTTCAGTCTGTTTCACTTGGTAGCTGGCAAGTCATGTCCTCATCTTTATCTCAACCCACAACCTTTTTCTTCCTACTTTTTCCCCCTGTTCTGTTGAGGAAGGGATGTGAGAGTGCTGCTTGAGAGTCAGCTGAGGTTGACTCACCACACTGTGCTAGGCATAATCACTCAAATTTTTTCAATGAGAAATTTTCCTTACTATTCTGAAATAAAATCTTTGGCTTCAGCATCAAATTTCCTTCTCTGTCTTCTTCAGAAATACCAAAAGGATCTATAGCTCTTGTTGGAGACCCTAACTCTCTGAAAATGATAAAATACAAAACACATGCTGTCACACAGCATTTTTTTTCCCACAAAAAGAAACATTTTTTTTTTTTTAGCTAGTGAAATACACACGTTTAAAGTTCTTAATGTTGGACTAGAAAGGCAAAAATGTACTTTGTGTCAGCGCTGGCCCACTTTCCACTCTCCTACGCTGGTTACAGAGTTCTCATTATTTCCTGACATCTCAGTTATTTTTTTCCAGTTTTACTCATGTTGGGTTTTTTGTATTTGTCTTTTAAAGCCCAGTCCTTGGGTACATTCTCCAGTCATATGTAAACAATTCTGAATATTTCACTCAAACAAATCCAGACACGTCTACATGTTCAAAATCTATACCATTGCTCTGCCTTTTCATGGTGTATTTAGGCAATATTAACTTGCAATAAGAATTGCACCTCAATGCTTGCACCAAAGCCTTCTGCTCCTTTAGTTTTGCCTGTACAGAGTTTAGTGTGATAATGCAGCAAACAGGGTCACTAAAATGACCGTGGCCTAGGAACATTTCCCTATTTTTCTTCTTTTATTTTTTTTTCTTTTTTTCCCCAAGTATCAGAAAAAGAGAATTTTCATCCTCAATAGAATTCATCCTCTTACTTCTAGGAGGTCATTATGAAAAGTAAGTATAATGACAAATCGAAGATATAGATATTATTTTTCATTTTAAAAAAAATCTCTGAAGTGCTATTAAACATAAAAGGAGACAAAATCCAGGACTAAGTGGTATAGCAGAAAAGAGATATGCTGGCCGCAATGTCTCATTTCTGATATTACAGTCACTCTAAACTTGAAATCCACTTTACCTCTAGACATGGTTTTCCTTAATCTTTTTGTGCAAGCAGTAACATCAACAAAAGCCTACCAAGAAAATCCTACTGCAAATTTCTTTTTACAGACCTAATTTCCTGATGTTTTTGAAATGCTAGTGTAATTGAGACGGGGTTGGAGTATTGTGTGTACTTTTCACTGCAAAACACTGAAATTTCCAAAGTCAGAATGAAAGGGTATTTATGACATAAAAGTTATAGCCAAATGCTGCTATCACTATCTCAAAATATAATCAGACTGCATGAAATAGGCTAATATGGCCTTTGTGGTGCATAGTTTTATACTATTAAGAGTGACTTAAAAATAATGGAAACTGATATTGATGGGATCTGTTCTTGATTGTGCACAACAAGGCAGCCAGGAATGCTTAAGGAAACTGAAACAACAATAAAAGTAAATTAAAGACCTAGTTGCTGGCCGCAGATGACTCTTATTTCTCCTACCACATTTTCAGTAAAAACTTGGCAGGTTAGTAAACTTAGCATCTTTGATGGTCTTCTGAGTATGACTCCTATGATGAAACAGACTTCACTGAAAAAAAATTGTTTCAGGCTGTTAAAAGATATAAGTTAGTGTAATTGAATTGACTAAGCTGAACTGGATGCAAAATTTTAAAACTTGTTAGGAGGTGCTTATAGGTAGATACATTAACAAATATGTTCTAAACAAAGTTGGACAGGACAAAAGGACAGAAGAATAAAATGTAGTATTTGTATTAACTAGAGTGCTAATTTTCACATGCTGCATAGTGCTACACAGAAAGAATTGAAGAAAGGAATGTATAGTATAATCACTTTTAAGCCTCAGACATCAGTACATAAAAACTATCCATAAAGTATTTATATCTGCATGATCTGCATTGATCAGGATATAGATAGCTATAAATGGATACAACATGGATAGAGTTTCTTGCTTATACAGTAGAATTACAGTAAAAACTCAATGAAAAGACTATTTCCCCATTTTACTACCAAAATTTAAAAAAAAGAGAAAAAGAGAAATTAATTTTTAATTTGAAAATGCTTTACTTGTAGCTATACTTTATATACCAAAACAACACCACAATGTGTTTTGTGCAATTTTTTGTAGAACTTTGGAGACATTTCTAGCTTGATTCTTAAAGGAGGTTTACGACATTCATGTGGTCTACAACCTACTACAATTTCCTACAGGAGGCATGTAGGCATTGTCAAGTTCAGTGCAACACTACTGGTTTGCTACATGGCTGCTTGCTTTGTTCAAGGGATCAGTTTGGTTGTTTAGTTTACATATACTGTTGTTCTATTGCTCATGTTTCCCAGATATACTTCACTGTTTCACTTTTAACACTGAAGAACTTAACCAAAAGAAAGTTTTAAACAGATGTTTTTAATTGCAGCAAAATCCATGCTCTACTGCACTATTGCTATCAGACGTTTTGCCTAGCTTACTGAGGAAAAGCCCACAGCAATTCAGTCCAAACCAAGGGTTTCTTCTAGATTTTGCAGCAATCCATGGAAACAGAGTCTTGAGAGATGATGTCTACATTGCATTGTTACATTATGTCTGAGAGATTCAAATCTCAAGGGACTTAGAGATCACACAAGTCTTGTCCCAGCATGACACTGCAAGTGATACCTTCAGGACGGGCATGTGTCCTGCATCTTTTACTGTCTCCCATACCCTCCAAACCTTTGTTCTCCCCCAGATAAAAGGTGCATTTAGGGTGGCTGCTAGGCTCCTGTCTTCCAGCAGCACAGTTGCAACCCCAGATACTGAGAAAGAGGTCCTTGTGTGTAGCTGCTTATTGCTGGTGTTCACAGTTCCTGCTCTAAAATGCATTTCAACTTCAAGAAAAGAAAGAAGCTTGACAGTTAGTGCTGACTTTGGCTCTACCTTATTTAGGCTAAGAAATTTCTTGAGTATAACACAGATGAGCAAATCTAAGAGAGAAGGAATGCAGGACAACGTGGACTTCTAGATGTCATCAGATGAAAAAGAGTCCTCCACAGTATATTTAAACTGCTTTTTCAAGTTTGCCACAGAAAAATGCCTTCGAGGCAGGAGTTAAGTGAGTTTATATGGACAACTGCAGAGCCCCATAGTTGCAAGGTAGATACTGAAATTTTTCTTGCACGGGTCAATCTATGAATATCCATGCCCAGGTTCTGTACTGACATTTATGTTCTGGTCAGTCTGACACAGGCAAATTAACCTACCGAAAGAAGACAGGTGAATTCCAGTGTCCTGTCTTGCAGAAATAACCTAGTATTCAGAACACTTCTGCAGCTGGGCTCAGCACCTGATGTCTCTGCTTCTGGATCTATTCCAAAGATCAGTTGTGCTGTGGTTTGAAAACGGCATTGCCAGCATGGCTGAGGCTTTCTGCATATCTGGCATAATTTAAATATACTGCATATATCTCTGAGGGACTTGTGGTGTACCCAAAGGTGATTGGGAGGGGAATCTGGCAGTATTTATCTTTCATGACCACAGAGAATATAATCATGGCTATGGTGTAAGTGCAGAGCACTTGGCAGCTGTGTTGTGAGATATTTGTCCTTTCCCAGAAGTCAACTGCTGTTCCAAGACATGGAGTGGTGATAATGACTTCACTGTCTGTGTCTATTTTGGTGCCACCCAAAGAAGAAGGAGATAGAAAATAAGAGCAAGATCTACACCACTTGCCCTGGATGCCAGATTACTTTTTAATTTGGTCCCTCACAGCCTGTATCTGCAAGGCTGAAGAGACATGGCTTACCTGAATTTCTGCAAAATGGAGGACATGCACCTGATCTCCACAAACTTCAGGGACAGAAAAAGACTGTTTAACATCTGACAGAAATCCTCAATAGCCTCCAGGTTTGGAATTAACAGAACTCAGAAATCAACTAGGAACATATCAAAGGCTGCTAGGAGGATCACATAAGACCTGTGTTGAGGTTGAATATATCTATGTGGGTGATTTTTGACATTGAACAATCTGAAACTGGACACCAAACATATGCTGTTGGGGACTAAAAAGAAAAAAATGATGAAACTCCCCACCAAACTGAGACACAAATCCTCAAAATGGTTCTAATTAGTCTGTACAAAGTGCAGAGTGGTAATATTCTATCAGAAGTTACATAAATTTAAGGATAAATACAATCCTTAATCCATAGATATGAAAATTTCAAGTGATGGTTTTGGATCCTTTTATTCCAAAGTAAAATTTAAAAGTCCCATGCTAATACCACAACTTTCTGGTAAATTTCAGACATCCTGTCAAAGAAAGGATGCCTGAAACAAATACTGTTTTTCACATTACAGTATTTGAAATAATCAAAGTAAAATTATTACTGCTATCACCAGCTTACAGTTTACCTTACTGGAAGTCTTAGCAACATTTTTCTTTTAGAAACTAGACTCTCCTGCCATATATTTTAATTCTGTGATTTCATCAGCTAAAAGGTAAAATGAACTTAAAATGTACTCACTTATTTTATTTCTCACTTCATTTAATTTCTCTCCAAGGCATTTAGCTTCATCAAACCTGTCAATGCAAGAATAATGATACAGAATTATCCTAAAGAACAACTTGTTACAGAAGTTGATCACAATAAAATACAGAATTACTCAATACTACTTTTTCATTTTTAAGTAGAACTAATTGGAAACAATTTTCCATTAGGAGAGATTGTCTGGTCTAAGAGAAACCATCTAGAAGAGTCTGGATCTAGACAAAGTAACTGAGGAAATCCACAACTTGTACTTCTAACTCAAAAAATGTCAAAACAGAGTAAATAAATATGGCTTCTCCCTGCAAAGGTGGGATTTGAAAAATTCCCCCTTCTCAATCAGTCCACTTCTCCTTAAGACTGGAACAGGTTAGGATTTCAAGTGCACTCATTGGTATCTGCTCACAAATGTTTCCTTTCAAGGCTGGATTCCACAAGGCTCAATGGCTGAAGCTGGAGGGTTCCTGAGCACTTACTCTTTCTTACATATAAAAGGTGGAAGCCATTGAAGCTTCTGTTAGACTTTAGAAAAGCTTTTTCTCTACTGGGTTTAACTTAGACCCCCAAGCAGGCTTTGAGGATTGCGTAAATATCAAAGGGAAGAAGCCCTGAAGTACCTCTCTCTTTCTTTCCCTCTGGTCCCATGAGCCAAATATTAAGTTCATCAGTTACTTATTAATTCCTGAGGCAAATCTCATGTTGGCTATTGACTCTGATTCATGTTCACAGAGAGATTTATCTGGAAAAGTTGAAGCCAGCTATCTCTCCAGCCTTTATTCGTAGGTTACTGCCAATAGTTGAATAGGTCATGCATCTGTTTTTTAAACACCATAGTTTATAAACCAGCACAATTACATAAACTGAAATTTGGCATTAATTTATAACCTTTCAACAGATTCCATCTGTGACTATGAATCATAGTCAAACAAAATAAACCAGGTAAATACACAAGATTTGACTCTAATGTTGAACGGGAAAAAGCTATTTCCGATACTTCTTTAATTAAAAAACGTGGTATTGTCTAACATTAAGGTGATATTGCTATGAATAGTGATGAGTGAACAATTATATTGGTAGCTGGAAAACCTTGGTGTGTTCTTAACACGGAGACCACTCAAGAGAAAGGCTGAAATTGCCAAATCATGGCTTCTATTACCTTCAAGATAAATACTCCATGATGAAACCCCAGAGTGAATTTAGCCACTAATTTGAATGGAAAAAAAGCATTTTTGGCAAAGATTTCATCCTTTGAATGCAAATGCCAGTAATTAAAATATAAACATCTTGGAAAATGAATCTCTAACTCATTATGTAAACCAAGACAAACTCAGAGGCTGTCTAACGAGAGAGTGGCGACATTCAGTGAATTAAATGAATATTCACTTGTTTTTAATTATTAGAAATTACAACAACAAGTGACCCAAATGAAACTCATCTTTTCCACAAAACTTGCCCATAGGTACTGAAAAAAAAATTTAGCTGTTAACTAGCTAAAACGCAGAAAGCAAGGAAAGAAGAAAATGGAAAAAAATTAATGTAGAACAACAAAATGGAAACTAGAGCTACATTACATCTGTATGCTCAGTAGAATTTTACTACTGGAAATATTGACTAAGATGGGATTTAAAAGCTTCATGCAGTATGGAATATTACATTGGAGTGGCACAACTGGGAAGATTTCTTGGTAGCATATTTCATCAGAAAATGAGATGCATTTTGCTCCTCCTCAGAGAAACAATCCTAAGACAACACGGTTGCATTAAGAAATAGGATATTATTAAGCTCTCTGGAAGTCAAGTATAGAAAGTTCAAATTGCAGAAATCTGATTCTGTCTGGGTATAAACACAGGGTGGTCTCTTCTAAGCAGGGAAGCAGTTATTAATGTATGGAAGAAAAATGAAAAAGAATTGCTGTAAAGCTGTAGAAGATCAACATTTCTGTCTTAAAAATGCACTTCCCATAGGAAACTGTCTTAACAGGATATCTTGAATCTATTTTCTTTTACTTGAATTATCTTTGACTATATCAGTTTCCCCACTATTTAAATCCAGAGACATTACTGAGTTAGAGCATAAGCTATTGCACCTGTGAAGAGGTAGGTGCACCTCTGAAGTAGTAGGTGAAAAACTTTATTCAAAGCCAGATTTTTTCTTTTATATCTATTTTTTAACAAAACAAATGCTCTTCAGTATTGGATTTAATTGACTGATGCTTTTGATTGTTTATACACAAGTAGTTACAGAAAAAATAGATGTATATTGTATATGTATGACTATGTATAGTCACATCTATATGACTAATGTCATAGCACAAGCAACAGTTGCAACCTTCACAGTGAAACTTCCAAGGAGGCCCACTGACAATTCACCATTCAATTAATATAAGAATTATATAATGCACACTTAATATTTTACTAAGGCTTGCCAGGGGCTCCTGAGGCAATGGGAGCCAACAGGGAAACACCAGGGAAATACTTCAAAGGAATAAAGGGGTGTTCTTCTAAGAAGGTGGAGCAGCCAACAGCTGAGGTGCATTTTTATCAATGCAGGCAGCATGGGCAACAGACAGAAGGAGCTGGAAGTCACTACCCTGCTAGAAAACTATGATCTAGTTGCCATTACTGAAACTTGGTGGGACAAATTCCATATCTTGAGTTAGCCTATCAATGGCTACAGGCTGTCAGAAGAGACAAGGGAGGAGGAGGGGTGGAGAGGCTGTTCTCTACATCAAGAGGCGGATTGAGTGTGAAGAGCTGTCTCTGAAGAACAGATATCTGCAGGCTGATAGCTGATGGGTAGGAATCAGAGACTGAAGGAACAAAGGGAACCAAGTGGTTGGCATCTGCTACAGGATTCCTGATCAAGGGGAGCCTATGTATGAGGCCTTCTTGCTCCAGCTAATGGAGGCATTGCTCTTACAAGCTCTTGTCCATCTGGAGGATTTCAAATATGTCAGCATCTGCTGAAAAAGTAGCAGAGCAATCAGAAGAAAATCAAAGAGACTTCTGGAATGCATGGGGGATAACTTCTTAAGCAAGGTAATAGACAGCCTCACCAGAGGGATGTGATACTGGACCTATTGGCCACCAAAGTAATGAGCTAATTGGAGATGTCAAGATTGGAGGCAGCCTGGGCTGCTGTGGTCATGCATTGGTGGAGTTCACAGCCCAGAGGGATATGGGTCAGGGGAGGAGTAAAGTTAGGGCCCTGAGTTTTAGGAAAGCTCCCAGAACGTCTGCCTGTGCCCCTGTCCTGTTTGCGAAATACGTCGATGATGGACCTGTTAGAGTGGGTCCAGAGCAGGCCCACAGAAACCATCAGAGGGCTGGAACACCTCTCTTAGGAAGACAGACTGAGACAGTTGGAGTTGTTCAGCCTGGAGAAGAGAAAGCTCCAGGATGATCTTATTGCAGCCTATCAATATTTAAAGGGGGATTAGAAGAAAGATGGGGACAAATGTTTTAGCAGGGACTGTTGCAACAGGACAAGGGGTAATGCTTTAGCATAGATTTAGACTAGGTATGAGAGAAATGTTTTACAATAAGAGTGGTAAAACACTGGAACAGGTTGCCCAGAGAAGTGGTGGATGTCCCATCCCTGGAAACATTCAAAGTCAGGCTCTTGACAGACTCTGAGCAACCTGATCAAGCTGAAGATCATTGCAGCAGGGTTGGACTAGATGACTGTTAAAGATTCTTTCCAACTCAGCCTGTTCTCTGGGTCTATGATAATTAGCAAGCCAAGAAATTCTACCCAAAATACCCAAAGGAAAAAATAAGACAGCTAAAAATAAGTAATTTGTGAACCAAACACTGTTTGTGGTATGACAGAAGTGGTTATGCAACTATAAACAAAATTATTAACAAGAGCAGGCTACATATAAAAGGAAGCTATGGTAACCTTTAAACATGTGGTGTCCACACTCTTCTTCCTGTGCAATTTGAACACTGGCTGGGTAACAGATCTTTTGTGTAAGTGGTAGTTCAGAGGCTGCATTCCAAATTACAGACTCGACTTGATATAAATCCATTCTAATGAACTTGGTAAACTTGGAGCTATAAGAATCTTTGCTAAAAATGACTGCAAATGGAAAACTGCCTTTTCCAGAATATCAAAATTCACATTAGCACTGATTTCAGAAATCAGCTGATGCCTGTTAGAGAGGGGTTACACAAAGCATTAGTTTGAATGTCTTTGTCCTTTAAGGAAAGCAAATCTGTCATCAAACTTTGTAGATTCTACTCATTTCTATTATATATTCTGAAACCAGAAGGAAATACTGGTTTGCTTCATAGTAATAACAAACAGAAAAAATACGGAAGAATTGTGATTAACTAGAGGAAGAGCAGGGCATGGCTCGGAACTGTATTGTTCTCATTATTAGGCTGTAATTATTAAGTGTTCTGCTGAATAGGAACACCAGAAATGACTGCAGTGTAATCATTTATGCAGTGATCATGCAGTGATGTGGCATGATCAGATATAGTGATCAGAAGAAAGGCATTACTAAGCATCCAGTTTACATGGAAAAATGCTTACAAACATCTAATACCTTAGCAATTTGTGTTCCTGTGGCTGAGTTATAGATCCAGGTAAAAGGTTAATCAGTTCAGAAAAGTGATAAACAGCAAAAACTTGAGTAACTCACAAAGATGTGGAGATCATTTCTTGCCTCAATTTCACTGAATTAAATGAGTGTAAAACTTGGTGACCCTGAAAACAATGTCTTTCATGACCATGAAGTGAGAAAATTGTCTTAAAAAAGCAGAAGAAAGGAGGATAAACCTGGAGAAGGAGAAAACCTCAGGACAAAACACTCCACAAAAACCAAACCAAACCACCACAACAACACCCCATGAACAAACAAAAAACCCCTGCAACCAAAGAGAAAAAAACAAACAAAATACCCCCAAAGAAACTCTTAGGGGAAATGTTAATTACAAGTATAGATTGAGAGATCTGGTTTTGGCATCTGCAACCTCAAAGCCATGTATTTCTTTTGCAGTACTAGGAGGGTTAACACTTGAAAAGCTGACACTGAAGCAGTACTATTATCCCATCAACATAGACAAGTGTTGGTGGTTTAATTTGTGAGGTTTAAAATCTGTATGAAAATTCATGGTCTCAATGTTTTGCCATTTTCACTATTTTCACCAGACATATGAAGTGTTTTGCCAACATTAACAACAAATGTGGAGGAGGAAAGTATTATTTCTGTTTATGAATGCAAAACTGGCAGAGAGAAGCTAAAATCACTTGGCAAACAGGTTAGGAACACCAGACATGCATATGTTAAGCATCTCCTAGCTTATTGTCCAATTCAGTGCTGAAGCCAGTAAAGCATTTTTGACAATGGAAATTGCAGTAATTGATTCAGCCCCATGGATTTTACATCCTCTAGATAATTCTTGATCATGAATGCCATTGCCACGTTGCTTCAACATGGCTGTGAAGATGAATAAAACTAGTGGAAATATGCACTAAGATTCCTCATGCTACTTTCATTTCTCTCCAGACTTCTCTTCTATCCTTGCTCAGTGTCTTCTGAATATGAAATGTCCTAAGTAAGAAAAGGTGATGTGCCTGTAACAAGTCCTCAAGAGGACCCTGGGATGTCTGGTATGAAATTACATGCTCCTGCCCAGACTGCTAATGAACCCTCAGATGTCTTCCCCCAGCTGTGTTTTGCTGTGACACTCACCTCTGTTTCAGAAGCTGTTTGTTGTCCTCAATGGTTATGCTGTCAGCATGGTCTCGCTTGAAAACTTCAAAAGCTTCCTGACATCCAAGTGACATCTTTCCTCCTGACCCAAGGTAAAAAAAAAGAAAAAAAAAAAAAGAAAAAAAAAAGAAAAAAATAAAAGAGAACTTCTTCAGAGTCATCAAAAGATAGACATTTTGCAGTTATTTAAGCTCTTTTTAGACAAATGCAGCAAGTCAGCCCGGGGGTCTTAAAGCAAAGAGAAGACTAAGTTTGTTTTCCACCGATGGGAAAACATTTTTGACAAAAGATTTCTATTATCTGACAAATTAATGATGTTTCATGACACTTCTCTAAAGTCTGGATGCTTGAGGTATATAATTCCTCAAGATAATTTTAAATGTTCATAAGTAAAACTGAACATTGAAAATTTAAAATATGTGAAATATTCTTAAGTGTGACCCAGAGGTATTTCCACAACAGCAACATGCAATTTGCTCCTGTATTTCTTTCATCTGTTTCATATTGGACCCTAAATATACCTCAAATATTTTCAGTATTCTTGGAAGAAAAAAATCGGGCTTCTTTTAATTATGTGTTAGTAAATACTTTTCCATACTCTTTTAGGCAAAGCAAGAATTCTACCTACAAAAATGGCTGGAGCCTGCCTTCTTACATTTACAACATGGTGTTTGTTTCCTTTTCTGCACCAGAATGTCAAGACTCAATTGGCCTTCAAATCTTTAAATATCACTACAGAAAAATTACAGTCTGTATTATTTTCAGCTCTTGCTGCTAGATGATCTATATATCCAAGCAAGGTATCATGTATCTGTATTATTATTAACAAAAAAATTCAAAGGCTTAAGGAGAATGATAGCTTATGCCAGCATCTGTGTTATCACCAGTACATGTATGTCAATAAATAAGCAAGAAGAAAGGATGAGACTGGCACTTGAATAAATTACAGGAATGAATATAGTTTAGGGGCAGAAAGGGGGAGGATTATAACACTCAAACTGTGTGAAGAATGCAAAATAGCTACACCTTTAATTCAATCTCCAAGCTGCAACTTAAACCACAAAAATTATATTCCTTAAACTGGAATTTGATTCCCCTTGGGTTTTTTTCCCCTCTTGAGTCTTTCTTTTGTCCTACCCATAAGTCTGCCTTCCTGCCTCAGAGCTATCAAGACCCCCAAATCCATTAGGAACAAGAGCTATAAAGCTTCCTAGGATTTCTGCTGTCCAAGTGTTTTCTCTGTTTTATGCCAATGGACCAGCATTACCAATAACATATGCATGTACACCAGCTCTTTTTCAGGCTACCTGCTCTGCAGTTTTCGCTTAGGGGTTTTCTCCTTCTCCAGGTTTTTCCTGCTTTCTTCGGCTTTCTTGAATACAATTTTCTCATTTCATAGGCATGAAATATATTGTTTTCACCATCAGGGTCACCAAGTCATACTTATTTACATCAATGAAACTAAGGCAAGAAATAGGCAAAACATGCCCAAACAGGTTGGGATGTGCAACACTGGGATGTTACCCCTTACTGGGGTCTAGGTCCATAACCTGCATTTTAAAGGCCTTCTAAATATATTCCACTTCTAAATATATTCCTCGTACTTATATCAGGATAAGTTCTCACTGACTGCAGTGAGATATCTGTGATGTAAGGTACTCTTTACAGACAAGGCTGGTAACACAAACTAGGACTCAGGGTTCAATGATCAGTAACAGTTTAAAAAAATTATTTAAAATATAGAGAAAAATTTGCCCCCTGTTTCAGTCAAAAGAATCAGCACATCTGTTACTAATTGAAAAATTTTGTGTTGAAAATAGAACCACCAGGAATGTTTGAATGGCAAAGCATGCAGAAATGCTCCACTCTTTTTGAATAAGAAAATAAAAAAAAAGATACAGTGCAGTATTTACTGCTGTGTGATCCAAAAGAGCAAGAGAAGTCAGGAAAATATATTTTTCTGTGGTGCTGACCTGAGAGTATAATGTTCATGTTTCATGCTTGCCTTGAAGAAAAACAGGGCTTTGCAAGCAGAATTTTATAGTACATTCATCCCATCTCTAGAACTAATTTTAACATGTAGCCTGAATTGACCCCCTAGAATTGCTTTTGTTGCAGAAAAAGCTTGTATTAAGTGCAGAAAGCCTGGACAAAATTAATGATCAAGCATAAGATAAACAATGACATGCCCTTACTCATACATAACATTGCAATGTAAAGTATTTAACTCTTCTGGCCATGTGCTGCATTTGCAAGCACAAGTAAAAACAGGAACGTTTGGAAAACAGAACTATTACAGTGAATATTGCTACTGCCTGGCAAAAATGCATCAACCAAAATTAAAGGTAACCTGATAATAATTTTCCAGCACTAGCTTGAAAAGGCAGAAAATTTGTACAGCCAAAGCACACAAAAATAGATCCCCAGAACACTCGGGAAGGGGAAATTTTCTGGTTTATGCAGTTCATTTTAAGAAAATAGAGAAACATATGAAGTAGTAAACAAACCCATTCTGAAAATGTTATAAAAGGAAAGAAACTCAGAAAGGACCATTGAGATTGTATTTTAGTATAATATGAGCACAAAATAGCTACAGAAGAATGTTGCAGCTTATGGGTAATGACAGGACATTTAGGAAGATAATAAGGGAAGACAATGTTAATAACAGTAAAAGACTGCAAGAGACACTGAAAGCTTGATGGAGTAGTTGTGTTTTCATTCTGCTCAGTAGTGAAGATTATTTCTTTTCCATGGTTGATGTGGTATCTTCAATTATGATGTTTACAGTCCCTTAAATAATCTGTAGTTTCATAAAATAGCCTCACCTTCTTTCAAATGACCTCCAAGTGCCATGGAGCATTAACATTATTGGCACGCTGATTCTCCTGGGCTTCATTCTAACAAATAAGCTGTATGTTCATTTAAACCAAGGTGTATTTTGATTTGTTTTTCTCTAGCTTTGAAATTGAAATCCATGTACAGCAAAACTTACATTATATAAATAAAAACAGAGTTAAGAGAAGAAACCAATGATAAGGACAAAGTTTTGGCAGGGTAGTGGAATAGTTCAGCTAAGACTGCTAGAGAAAACAATTTCTTTCACTCTTAAAAGCCAAAAAATTCCTCCTCTCTTTCTTAATTACCATGGCATAGTGTTACAAAATAAATATTTGAAAATTCTTATCTAAGGAAGAACCATCATATCCTGCAGGATGAGAACTAGGAAACACATGTCATTAAGTTATTACAATGCGACCTGGAATAATCATTACCGTAAAAATATTTCAGATCATTGGAAAAAGCATAAAATTTTCTTTCAATCACATTCATGAAACCTCAGTTGACAGGGCTGCATAAAAAAGAGATAAAGTTTGTATCAACCTAATTTTAATTATACCTTTCCTGTTAGATTGTGTAACTTGGCTGGAATACTAAAACACAAATATGCACAACTCACACAACAGCAAACCCATCATCATTTATAGCAAATTCACATAGCTGAAATTTTTGGTAAGATTCAGGTTCAATCCACATAATGAATTTGTATGTTTAGGAATGTTCTCATTGAAGGTTTGATTTCAGTCTGTACTCTGATCCAGTGAACTCTGTCAGCTTTCATATTAAGCAAAAAAATTTGGTCCAATAGGCTCCTCTGCTGAAATGTGCAAATTACATCTGTCGCACTGAACTTGAGGTCAGGTCAGCAGGGTGGCAGTGATGTCTCACAAGCTCTGAACTAGAGCAACAAGAACTGACATGACCAAGAAATAAAAAGGTTGCTGTAGTCTTGATAATGGGCTAAACTGTTGAAATCAGTAATAATTCAAAATACAGTGAGCAAAAACATAATAAGCATTTTGGATGCTGCTGATCGCTTTTTAAGGTAAGAAAAGCTCAAAGTGATTTAAGGACTTGGTTGCATGCTTGTAGGAGGTAGAAGCCTGCATATCATGGCGAAGACCCTGGCAGACATTGTGCATGCTATTCTATCACTCACTACTTTAGAGATTTTAGCGTTTACTCTGTGCTGTTATATGCACAAATGCTATTTGCAGCCA
The DNA here is from genome assembly GCA_013396875.1 of Vireo altiloquus. Taxonomy (NCBI): domain Eukaryota; kingdom Metazoa; phylum Chordata; class Aves; order Passeriformes; family Vireonidae; genus Vireo; species Vireo altiloquus. The sequence continues at coordinate 70,646 of VZRF01011449.1, forward strand.
TCCTAGACACCAAATGTTAGTTTTAAAGAAACTTTAAAGGAACAGATTGGGTTCAGTGTGGTGCTGGGTCTTCAACTGCCAACTGAGAAATTATTTGGCTGAATGCTATTTTAAAATTAAATAGTATCCACTGGAATTTCTCTAGGACTACACTGAGTAGGTAGGTGCATGCAAGGGGATGAACATAGACCTTATTTTTTTGTCAAAAGTGATCAAAACCAGTTCTATATTTACATAACCATACTGATTTTTAAATGTATCCAACACCGACAAATCCTATTGTAGCTTGTATTACTGATCAAAGTTTATAAATACTGAATAATTTTAATGTACTTTATTTTAGTGGTTGGTTTGGGTTTTTTTGTTTTGTTTTGTTTTGCTCTTCCCTTACAAATTTCGAGACTGCTTAATCTGGAAATGTCACTTTGAGTCTGGCCACCTTCTGTTTTTTGGTTTGTTGAAAAAGGGCTATTGCTCAGAGGGAGAAAATCTTTATAAAGTTTAATGCATGAAACCTACAGAAAAAAATTTACATTGCTTTTCATTTAGGTCTGGAAAAATCTGTCAAACAATAGCATGAAATTGATATCTTCTCTGTCTGAAAGAAGAACCGCAGTGTCTCCTCACAGCACCACTTATAACCAGATTTTGGTCCTGGTATGAGAGCTCTGAGGGGGTTTCAGCAGCCCTCATGCCAGAGGCTGCCAGTTTAATCCACAAAAAAATTGGAAATAACTTTCCAGAAGAGAAGTATTAGATTGCAAATTGATCTGCTCTGAGGGAGGAACATTAAGACTGTTGACAAAAGCAAACTCTTGGGAATAACTGTTCAGACAATGTATTCTGATGAGAAAGGCATCTGTCCACATATCTGCCCATGTATCTGTTTTGCAGAAACTTCATTTTCTGCAAGAAAGAAAAAGTATTTCCACTTTATTTTCATTCTTACTAAGTGGTCTGTTAGAAAAGAATTGTCAACCCTTCCACTGAAATCAGTAGAAGCAAAGAGGCCCCTTGGCTCAAGGAAAGTTCTCATTTGAGTGAGGGTAGTCTGAAGAATTTCAGGATAGCAACAAGTCTTCATGGTTATGAGGACTGTCAGCCTATTTGGGCTATTATGTATGTCCACATATTATCAAATGGGAGCAAAGGAACTGGAAAACTTCCCAATGAAACTAAAGACAAATTATTTGGTAAGTCTTTGCAATAGAACTAAGGTATTAGACGTCATGTAAGCATAATTCATTACATCTGTACCAGGATCCATCAAGATACCATAGCCATCTGTTCAGAATGGAAAAAGATGTAACAGAGCTTGCAATAATGAGTCAATAAAGAATAAATAGGCAAGCAAATGGCAAAACAATATACAACAAATACTTCCCCACTGCAAAGCTCAACTAAATTTCTCATGAAAAGCATGTGTATTACATATGGTTACCTTCACTAGACTATGATTCAAAAATGGGAAAGACATAAAACAAGGCTGCTCACAGCACTCTTGAAGTGTTGAGCAGTTTCTGGGGAAGTTAAAAGCCTTGAAGGAAAACCAGAATATTCAGACTCAATGAGCTATATGAAACATGGGTATAAATTAATATCTCTGGCACTGGAGTTTCTTTGTTTATTTACAGGGGAAGAAGAGGGTAAAATGAACAATGTTTTAAGACTGTGAGCATGTTTAATGTGGTACTGAACATTAGCCTAGGCAGGTCAGACTGCATGCCGCAAGTGAAAATTCCCACTGCAGAAACCTTGAGCTATTTGGTGCATGGGTAACTTACCTAGAAATTATCACTTCCACACAAAATTAGGTGATTGACAAAACAGCCTATTCCATATATATTGAAATAATTTACAAGCAGAAGAGACATCACTATTCAATGAAACCCTGAAAAGGATGAACAGCAAAGAACAATCTCACACAGAAGCATGTTGGACACAAATCAAAGACAAGCATCATTTCTCATGCAATTAATATCACCAAAAATGGGATTGCTTTAAGATGATTAAAATAAAACAAAAAAGTACCCTAGATATTACTCATAATGTCAACTTTGTAAAAGTCAATTTTGTCTGATTATGTTATATTTCTTATGGATTTCTCAGATACAATTTGTTATATTTCTCAGGTACAATTTTTGTTATAATTTATCAGAGTACATGGCACGGACTCAAGGTTCTCTAGAATATCTGCACTGGCTTTGATGATTTACAGCATGCCTACTTTAGTGTTACCTAGTTATGTAAGTATATTCTCTTTAAAAAGCCAGTGGGCACCAGAGCTATCAATGTCAAAGCTGGAGCACAGAGATGAGAATACAGCTAGAGGGCATTTGTCATAACCAAAACTTTTGGAGATCTCAGCAGTGGGCAATAAAATAGTGTACCTACTGACAGTCATGTTTGGACACAAATATTATTGGAGAAGTATTTTACATTTCATGTATGACACCTTGTACATTTCAAAAGACAAAAAAAATCAGCTGCTATTTGCAACCATTTACTTCTTTAAAGTGTTGGTGAGATCATATCCGATTGGATAATACATACACACATTGAAAGTCCTTAATTAGTAGGTACAAAGGGAAAGCCTGAAATGAAGCATGGTAGGCTTGGCAGAAGCTCAGTGGGTGGATATGAAAGAAAATATGAAGTCAAACCCACAAGAACTTTAGGAGACCCACCCAATGGTGCTGTCACTTCTAAATAAATAAGATTCACTTCTGCATATAACAGAATCACACATTTCAGATAACTTCTGATAAAACAGGACATATATTTCATACTGCATTGTGCAGTTTACATCAAACACCAGCTATTACGAAGAAACTGCATTTCCCTTCTTTTGTAAGAATCTAAATCTGTTCCCTTTAATGGTTGAAGCAGTTGTAGAAGTTTTACTAAATACAAGAAAGGGCCCATATTTATGCATTTGAGTCAACTCAAATTAGAGTTGATTTTAAATCAAATTTATACTACTGAGCTTAAGATGAGGATTTCAATTAAGATTGAATAATAGCAAATTAGATGTGTTTTGACATGCTTCATGTACTTGACATGCTGTAGCAGCAACATTTGCTGCTTCTGTTTCAAACCTAAGAAAGGGCTTTTAGGTTCAAAGACTTTTCTGCCTTTTTCAACTAGACCACCATATCTATTAAAAATAGAACTGTCTCAACAACATTTGCTCAATTTACATGTTCTATACTGTTTTGAGTGATAGATACAGTATTTAAATTCTCCTTTCCAATATATCTTTCTCAATTTTAGAAGAATTACTCTGAGGGGTGGATAAGAATATTTTAAGAGCTCTACAAAATGACAACCTACATCAATGGAATCATGACAGCTTGGACCAAATACAAGTGAAGTTTTTTGTTAGGGACATCTGTAGACATCTGCATGTATTTTTGGTGTCTGGAGAATCACTTCTACCACCAGGCTTGCCAGTAACACCATAAACCACAAAAGAGGCATATTTCATTTTCAGAACAATTTACCAGAGGGAAAAGAACTTGTTATAAACATCAATCTGGTTTTGGAAACTTACTGTACTTTTAATTTCATATTACATTTTAGCTTTTTCTTTATTAAGATACTGAGGTTTTCTGAAGTAGAAGCCTGTATATACTACATCTTAGGTAGAAAAGAAAAAAAATCCTCTGTAGTGGCTACACCATTAATTAGTACCATCTTGGGGCTATCTTTTTCTTTTAATATTTCAGGCTATAAACTACAGGAGTGCAGGGGTCACTTCATGAGAAACTGGTCTTTTTTTTTTTTTCCTAGTAGGAACACCAGTGCTGAATGGGGTATGCTGAGGTAGAGTTGAGAGAAGAAACCATGAGATAAACTCCCTGGTAAGCTACTTCTTTTTGCCAGGCAGAAATCTAGATTAACTAATTTTAAAATTTACTATCTATTTATATTCAAGATGAACAGCTTTACCACTTCCATCACTTAGCTCTTGTGTAAGCTGAACATTAGCAATTAAGAAATGAGCAAAATTTCTCTGTAAAAAAACGAAATTTGATTGTTGCTCTGTTGAAGCTGTATTGGGGTTTGTCTCTGAGAATGAACACAGGAGCCTGTTGTGTACCAATGTCCAGATTTGAAAAAGTAATTAGGCATGCTATACCTCAGCAATGACCACAATAAATTTCAAGCAGTTACCTAGTGAAGAAGCCTTTTCTCCCTCTCTGAAGGAGTCCTGTAGCTGCTGCATTAAAGACTACATCAATGTGTATTAACTGTACTCCAAATATACACAAAAAATTGAGCCTTCAGAAGTTTCAAATAATCTCACAGCTGAGGACTTCTAGGCACATGACAAGCTCCAGAAGTCCAGGAGAGCCAAAATGGGAGTCCTGTGCACATAAATCAGCAGAAGTTTAGAGAACACTTGGGTAACTTGCATGCTCTTGTACACCTACCCTGACACAAGGTGTTGAATTTGCTTTGGAATTAAGGACATTTTGTTACACAAAGAGTGCATTTTAGTAGACGAAATAAAGATGAGTGCATGTAGAAAGAGAGCAGTTAGTGCCAGTCCAGGCGCATTCATATATTCCATATTTATCTGTAGTGGTTTTGAAATAGCAGACAAAGCAGAAAAGGAGGAGCTAACAATGAGGCCTGAAATTATACATAAAATTAAACCGGCTAATTTCTCTTCTGAACTTTCACTTCAGCTTTTCAAATTTTATCACATTGTTTCCACAAAACTCTCAGCTATCTTTAGGTAAAACTTCTCAATATTTTAGACTTTCCTCAGTTGTCAAAGGCTTTTTACTGTCTTTAAGAATGCTTTGGACCATATTTTATTTTGAGTGGAAAAAAAAAATCTATCTTGAAAGATTGAATTGTAAAGGAAACACCAAATCTTTGTAGATGGTTGAAAAAAGAAAAACTATTCTGAATGCCATAGACATCCTTATTTAAAACCAGTTTTGCCAAAGCCAGGCAGTAAGTGTACTTGCCTTCTGAATCAGTGTTAATATAGTCTAGAAGGCTGAGCAGGTTTAAGTAAAGCTGTAATTTGCATTTTTAATAAAATATTTTGAGCAGAGGCATTCATCAAAATAATTTATTAAAAATGCAAATTAGAGTTATATTTAAGTTAGTTTTACCAAAATCCTACTACTTACTAAAAATGGGATAAAGTAAAACAAATAGCTCAGAATTCAAATCCATTTTTTTCGACAATAATGACAAATAGCACGCACATCATATTTTTTAACAAAATTATGCAACACATCAATAGTATTCACTTTCAATATTCTAATAATAAAACCTTCAGAAACAGATTCCATGATTAGAAATATAAATACTAACTTGAACATTCTTAATATATAATACAAAATTTACTTAAGATCACATGGGTTTGGGCTATAGTCATTAGCAGTTGTCGTATGCAAAAAGAGAAATCCTGCCTCTATGGAAGTATTGATAAATTAATCAAAATAGAAAAGTAGTATCTGTCCTTGTTACAGAAAAATATACAAACAGCTGATCAAATTTTTAGGATATCAAATGGCATCTATAGCAAGACTTTTTGAAATGCAGGGGAAAACTGTTAAAAAACCTGTTTAATTTCCATCCCCAGTATATTCACTCTGTGGAGAAAAGTAAAGAATGAAGTATCTTTCTTTCGTTTTTATGCCAAGACTGAAGCCATTGGTTGTTTCCAGTACCACTGGATATTCATGTTGATTTTATGTGAGCTGTACAGTAAATATATAGAATCACAGAATCACAGAATCACAGAATCACAGAATCAACAAGGTTGGAAGAGGCCTTTGAGATCATCGAGTCCCTCCTGTGACCTGACATTACCTTATCAGCCAAAATAATAGAGGTTATGCTGTTTGACTGTTCCATCCTTGTACTGGGCTGCACAGAGCGTAACAGAGAAAGAAATGGCTCAGAGACAACAAGGAGGGCTTCTATACATGCACAGGGGATGAAAGGAGGGCCAGGGAAAATGTGGGTTCCTGTTGAGTGAGGTGGGGGACATAGTTACATGAGACACGGGAAAAGCAGAGCTTCTGAATGCCTCCCTCACTTCAGGCATTGCTAGCACCACCAGCCTTCCGTTATCCCAGAGACCAGTGGAAAACTGTATAAAGGCGGAGGCATAAACTCTACTTGAATGTTTCTTTTGTCATTCTTCTAATAGAGCCTAAGCTTAAGAATGTCTAAGATAAATCTATGACTTTCTTTACTTAACAGCTTACAGACAAACTTTGAAAAGTTGCATTTAAATAAAAATGCGTTCAGACTCTACTGACATATCAACCATTGCAAGGAAAAAAAATCATGTATACTGAACAGAAATACTGCTTTTATCAACAAAAATATAACTGACAACAATCTCAGCCTGACAGGTGAGGTAACTTTTTTTCTGGTTATAAATTAATAAGACATTAATTATTGTTACTGAATATCTGCTTACATGCTTTCAAGTTCCTAATGTGACAACAGCATTCCTATGCTCTGATCATATCCATTGATATCCCTCTTCAGTTAGTTTAGGTATGACAGTACTTCTGCTCTGGCAATTTCACCACAAAAGGGGTTAAAAAACTGTCATTGTAAAACCACAAAACAACTGCAGAAGATTAGGTATGTGGATGTATTTTTTTCTTAGAGTGGATATATACTAAAGTGAATACTCAAAATGTGTAACTTCCTATTTCAGTGCAGTTCAAAAGAAACATCACCTAAATGCACATTTGAGTGAAGGAGGATGGAAAAGTTGGGCTAAAATCTTAGCAGGGTCAGTGAAAGTTAGTATTGAACTACCCAATCCTATGTATCAGCTAAAAGCCTCTAAAACCTCGTATGTGGTAAATTTGGGACTTCTTATGTACGACAAAATGATAAAAGCAATAACCTCACTGCTTATATCAAGACTGAAAGTAGTAAGTGGTAATAAGTGTCTCAAGTTTAGATGGCTTGAAGGAATAAAAAATGCTTAAGAAATTTCTTTAATACTACAGAAATATTTCTGGAATTCAAACAAATATCCCTGTTTATTCCTCTTGGCTCAGGCACCCCTCATAGAAGACTCAGAAACATTTTAAAAAACCCAACCCATAGGGTTCTCATAACCCATCTGATCTAGAGGCAATGCTTAAAATCTCTATATTTTAAACTGAAAATGTAATTAAAGCCAGGAATGTTAAGTTCTCCAACTAGTAGTACCATTCTCATGTGAAATATAATCCTTAATTTCCACTGTTATTGTGAAAATAGCCACTCAAACATATGCATATCTCTAGGTTTTGAATTAATAAGTCTGAAAGTGAGAGATCCTCACTGGCAGTTCTGCAATCTTCAAATAAAAGGATTATTCTTAACTACATTGTAAGTCTAGCCCTTTGCAGCCTGATCTCAAAGCCTCTTCCCTTCAATCCAGGGATTCCCCTGGACCTTTTCCTCTTTGCACATTCATTTTGGAGCACGGTACATGTACTCTAGGATGATGAATGAAGAACACTTTTTATGCCTAACCACAGTACTGCTCTCAGAACCAAGAAGGAATATAAAGGGGAACAGAAAGGGACCATATTCATTAAGGATTAATTCTCCACCTGACAGTCCCAGGCTTGCTACATGCTGGACGCAGCAAGGGGGATCACACTGGTCATGAGCAATGTTTATGCTATTGCTGCTGCAAAAAATTGAAGATTTTTTTGTTAAATATATCTTAATGCATTTTAATGAAGAGCTGCTACTTAATGACAAGAAACTTCTATTTTGAGCTTAGAGTTCATAAAACTATGAGCACTGTAAAATTACTGCGAAATTACTTCCTACTCTCCCATACTCTCAAAGTGAAATCCCACCAAGTTGGGCCACTGAAGCGATTAAGATACCTTTTTTGAGGGCAGGGTTGAATGAATTTCACTCATACCAAAGGGAGAATGGATAGCCAGAGACAGATAAAACCTCATAATTCCCACTAAGTCGACCAAAAGATCTGTGCTATTCACTTTATTTTTTGTCTTCAAACAAAACATTAGAAATAACCATGTTAGGGTTTAAAAATATAATTTTGAAACAGAAACACACATATTAACTCCAAATTCAGTCTCCGAAACCTCACTATGCTAAAATTAATTCGAATTTTGGATGGAATTTCCATCTTAAATTGTCCCTAAAGGCAGGAAGTGCCTTTTGCCCTGTAGTTATGGGTTAGTGTGGCCTATCTCATTAAAAGTAAGTTCTGCTTCCATAACAACAAATAGCCACATTCAGCAAAATAATCATTCATTGTCTTCATGTACAGCAATCATTCCCCATGATATAAAAATCAGATGTGATACTGGTGTGTGGTAAAATAAACCTATGATTTGGCAAGGTCTACTTGCTTATAATAATTCCCAAAATGTTTGTCTTTTAGAAATCTATCCATGCATCTTTTGCAATTTCTTGACTATTTATCTTTTTGTCTTATGGGTGGGTGCCTATTTATAGAAATATATAAATTCCGTGAGTCTTTGAAAAATGATAGTGATTCCAAGTCACTTACTATTAGATGTATATTTACACTACATGATTATACTTTTTTTTTCCATCCTCAGCAGTGATGATGAAAAGCAAATTATTTTAGAAGCTAAAGTTCTGATCCTGCCAATAAACAGGCACAGACATTTTTTCCCCAAGTACATTCATGGCAATTGAAGAGACAGCCAACATATGTACATAATAAACATATGGATAAGTAGAGAGACACAAAGCTTTTCTTGCTCCTGAGAATAAACAAGTGAAAAAAACCCCTCAAATATTAGAAGGACATCTTCATTATTCAAAATACAAAGTATTTTTCTTTTTTACAACACGTATACAATTGCACAATAACATGCAACACACTTGACATAACCTAAATACGTTCTCTTCAGAGAACTGCTCCCACTAATTTATTGTCAGCTTTATTTATTCAGCCTATAGTCTCCACAGTAAATTAAAAAAGGAAAACTTTATTGTTATGATGCCTAACATGTCTATTGTACTAAAATTGAGAATAATCATACTTAAAAATAAAGAAATCTGGGTTCTTCTGAATTTTAATTATTGCCTTTTATTTCCGTGGTTCAAAAACCTTTCATTTTAATCAAAAGTGATGACATTCTTGTACCAGAGATACTAAAGGCAAAACTGACTGCTCACAAAGGCAAGAATCCCCTGTTGTCTCCCTGGCTCATCATATCACAGAGTTTTTTGGGTGAAAATTCAAGGGTGTCAGAAGTTATTTGAGGGAACTTCTCTTACCAAAAAACCAAACCAAAACAAAAAAGCCCAGTCATATAATATAAAGTATTTGAGTGAAATTCCATTTCATATTGACACAATTCTCACTGTGAAAAGCAACTTCTTTCAATTCCTTTTTAACCAAAATTTGTAACCAACTGAACTATATAATTAATGTGCACCAAAGGATCAAAAGAAAATTTTTGAACCAATAACCTCTACAGCTCTAAATCTGCTTATGTCAGGACATAGAATTAAAAGCGGTTTTGCCCCTCAAAAATCTGTTGAAATAAGTGACTATCACTAAAAAAATAGCATAATTCCTCCTGAAAGCCAAGTACACTATGTTTATTTGATGGTTTTAAACTGCTTGTTTTCCTGAAGACCAAAGGGGACCATAAATTATGGACATTCCTTGTCATGCAAGCTTACTACAATATTAAATGTGATGTATCAGAGCCATGAGCTCTTGTATCAGGCTTTAGTTAATTAAATAAACCTGCTGAAAATCAAAAGGATGTCTTCCCAGAACCCTTTTTCTTCTAGTGTTCCCTATTGGAAAGTTGTTTTAACACTTCTGATACAAAACTAAGACATTCTTCTGTTTCTAACCAACAGTCATTAATCAAACTGATGTCACTCTCTGTACACTTAAAGGAAATTTCTGAAATATTTAGAATTATTTTTCCCCAGAATTATAGCTGGATGTAAATGGCATAAAGAAAGCGTGCTATTGTAGAAGAAATTATTCAAAATGAAATATTTAATAATTTTAACACAACTTTCTCAGCCCACTCTGAGCACTTTACTCTTCTTTTACTGAGAAAGTAGAGGCAGCTTTGTACGAAATATACTTTTGTGCAGCTTACTCTCAGAATTTACAATAAATATCAAACATACCGTATGTTTGCCCATGCTTGTATAGAATTTTAAGTAGCCAGCATAGCCTAGAGTTTCAGCAAAGCTTCCCAAACAAATTAGCTGTCAATAAAGAGAAACAATGTCAAGAACTGGGTTGAACAGTTATGCTAAGAATGAAGAGTCAAGACTTCCAAGGTTTTATATTAGTTTCTGTTTCTAATTCACTGTCTTACTTTCACAAATCATTTCAACTGCTCCTCAATGTTAGAAAAACAAGATTTTGCTCTTACGGATGGCCTTTGAACATGAAATCTCAAAGTGATCAAGAAAGATAAGCCACTCTTAATTTAGTTCATGGTTGAAGAAACCGATTCAGAGAGATGAGGTCACTTGTGTAAGTTCACAAACTTAGTAAATAATAAGGATTGAAATAAAAAACAGATGCCCTGCATCTCAGTCTAGGATCTTATTCAATGCAATGTATTGCCTCTGTAATGCAGTGGAGAGCTGAGTTGTTTCCTTTATGACAAACAACAAGAATAAGCCAGCTAACAACCTCTGTTAGACAATGCATTTTATCACAAGCACTCAGTGAAAAATCAGAAACAAAGGCAAATGTTGTCAGGAGCTTGTACACTATTCAGAAAATATTATTACAAAGAAGTTTAATTTCTTTAGGAATAATAAGAGTGGCACAAGTAGTCAATGGGAACAGCTGCAAACAACGCAACTGTCTGAAGTTTCTCTGCTCAAGCAATAAAAATGTGAACATTACAAAACCAAAAAATAGATGATTACATGAAGAATAAAATATAAAAAAAAGTAACAAATACGAAAAGGGAAAGCTAAGGTTTTCACTCCCCTCAAAATATACAGCAGCTGCTCTTTATGACTTAGCAAGCACAGCCTTTGCCTCTTGGGAAAGGTATACAACATGTCTGCTTATCTCATGTTTTAATTATTGTTCTGAACTGCTTCCAAAACATTTTTTCTGTCTCTTCATCCACTAATAGTATCTCTAATAACTGGATAAAGATTCTATATAAAACAATGGTTATACTAAGTTGTTTCACATATTGTCATTTTGTAGCAAGCAACTACATCTATTACTAAATATATATATTCTGATTCCTTGATTATCTGAGAAATTTGCAGCTTTTTTCTGACATTAAGATTTTTCCCAAGTATTTACTTTCTTCTTTAAAATTTGGGATTTTGCAATATTATTTATTAGAAAATTGACATTTTTCAAGATTCTGATGTGATGCATCACAGTATGACTCACTGCTACTATATTTCTCAATGTACTTTTTTCCATCTTAGCAATTCTGAAATAGCCCCTCATTAGCAACAACCCTTTAAAAACCCTTTGATACAAACCAGCTTTTGACTACTGCTTTTCAAGCATCTGAAAAATATCCACGATTTGACCCTGAGATTAAGGATTTAGGAAGATGAAGGCTGTGCTTATATTATTGGCAGCTATCCAGCACTATGAGAAAGGTTGCAGACACTATTATAGAAATATTAAGGTTACTAACTTTAGGAGAGTAGGCAAAAAACCCCCAAAACCCACAAAAACCCACAAAAAAAAATCCCAGAGGAAAAAAATAAAGTGTGGCTCAAATCCAGCAAGATAGACTAGAAAAAGATGAATTTGCAATAGCATGAAAAATAGCACCTGACCAGTCAGATAAACTGTTCATATTTTTAGCAGAATATGTTTACTATTACATCAACTCATGTCTCCTTTATATCTGAAAATTTTACCTGCAACATTTGTTTGCTTTTGTTTTTTTGTTTTTTTTAGTGACAGACCTTTTTCTCAGAGGTAAACCTCAGGTTGCTAATATGACTTTATAATGTGAGTGGTCACGTAACACATTCTCTTATATCTCAGCTACTTTGTGGCTGCCTTGCCAGTAAACACTAAACACCATCTCCTTTTTTTCCAGACATAAAAAAGACCATGGTGAAATGGACTGTAATAAACATAACGGTTTCACTACTCATGTGCAGTTAGGGTTAATAGATTTTTAATATTGTTTTTACTATATAAAGAGACTATCCATTTAAAAAAAAGAAATTATACAACAGTATTGTGACTATATCTAGAAAAAATGGAGTTTGATAATTTGCACCTTTTTCTCAGAGGGTTTTAGGCGTGATCTTTCCTCTATGGCTTAACATCCCTCTTTACACTTTCTTTCCTAAAGTCCACATTTTGCAAAAAAGCAGATTCCAGGAAATGAAGTTACTTGTTTGGATACAACTGCCAAAGCCACTTCCTGTACGCACTTGGCAGAAATATTTGGAGAAGAAAAGTCTTATGACATTTTTCAATCCAACCAAGCTGGGCATTCCATTCAGCCACACAAAACCTCAATTTAGTCCCAGAACTGTATGCCAGTATTATATATTTGACCACTCAAAGTTTTACAGTCCAGTAATAATAAACTCATTTTTACATTTGTCAGGAAAAATACTATCCAACAGGTTCCAAACAAAAAACACACTGACTACTTCATCCATGACCTGATACTATTCCATTTTTTCCATTTTGCTATTTTTCCTCTCTTCTCTGTACAGCCTCACACGTGAATGCACTCTAAAGAGCAACTTATGAAAGGCCTGCAGAGAAACCATTCATTGGAACATGACATAACATTGTTATTCTTGGCATTGATACTATTTATGCCTCATTCAGTGGCAGATAGAAAAGGAAATTTTAATGAGAAAGACTCTTTAAGAAACACTTGGGCTTCTGCAATAGAGAATTGTGAAATACATGATACTCATCAGATGAACTGAACAGGCTGTCAATGACTGAATCATATTTTGTTGGACTTTTAACAGGTGTTTTACCAGAGCATGCCCTGCACAATGTCTATTATGACAAAATTAAGTCTTTGATTGTAACAACACAGTTTTTCCAAACCAAGTGTTTAAAAGCACCAAGAAAGAAAAAAAATCTATTAATCCGGTTGCTTTGACTCCAGATCAATCTCTTTAAGACTGACAAATTTACCAAAGGGATCACAATTATATATGCATCAGTTTAAAACTGTACCACTTCTTCCTACAGCACTCCTAATTTAATGAAGGTCTGTTAAATCTAAAATGTGACTTCTCTGAGGACCCTGTCTTTGAACACCCTTTTCAGTGTTACAGGTAAATTAAGGGTGACAAGCAGTCACTTCCCAACTATTGTTTCCATTTCATAGCATGTGTAATTTCAGAACACCTATTATACTGTTGTGTCTCTAGCCATTTTCTATTCAATAACTCTCTTGGATTCCCTTTTCATTTCCTATAAGTCATCTCTTCCTTCCCTTGAACCTACAGTCTCTCTTATTCCTGCTCTCATTCACAGCTTCATTAGGAACACATCCTAAGCCACAAATATTTTTGCACTTTTCTACCCTATTTATAAAAGAGAACTCCAATCCATACCTGCCCTTCCCTTTTTACCCCTTCCAAATCAATTTTCTCAGAGTTTAGACAGTCAAGTGTGAGGTACAATAACTATTGCAGTATCAATTGCTTCCACTGTCTACTCCTACTCCAGTTTCCTGGCAGCCACAGTATTTTCACAAGAAAGACAAAAAGTAGTATTCAGAAACACATTTGCTATTTGTAACCACCACATGGTCTCTTAATGTATTCCATTAAACAGATCAAAAAGATTCTTGGCATTTGAATAATAAGAGCCCAGAAACTGAGTGTAAGAGAGAATAAAAGACCGATCGTCTTCAATGTTTTCCTTTTTTTTGAGTGCCCCTCCACTGTTTTAGACATTATCACAGAAATTTTCAACCCACCATTAAATTTATTTTACTCAAAAGTTCAAAACATGGCTAATTGGCCCAAGCTTTCTTGCCCTAAATATAAATTCAGTGATTTAATACTAAAAATTACAGCTAACAGGATTTAATATTAAAAACTACACCTAACAGTATTTCAGTCATGAGAATATAAAACATACATCTCCTCTCATGGCTGGCACCCTCCAATCTATTCTTTCTTTTTTTGGAGAAAATCAGACATTTAACAGTATGGAAAACAAGAAAATTCTGAGGCACCTCATGAGGAGGCCAACAGTGAAGACATTTCTGAAACAATGGCCTGACCACAGATCTTCCCTGTTGGAATAGATGCAACTTCCAGCAGTGTTTCTTAACAAGGCAGGTCCCAAATGACTGACATTTGTAGGCCAAAGGCTTAATATGACAAATATTGTAGAAATGTGCCATTACATATGTGCAGAGACCATTTCTATTTAACATACAAGTAGCTACTTTTTATACCAAATTCAATTTCAAACCAGTTTAAACTTGTAGCTCTACACAAAGTACACTGCAGGAATCAAACTTAGGGCAACAAATGCCCTAAGATGTAGCAAAATAATTATTTTGGAAAACATTCTATTCATTGAGTGCCTGTCAGTCATAGATTAAAACACGCCTATTTATTGGAGCCTAAAATATGACAAAGTTGTATTACAAACTACTGGTAACCTTTCTCTTCAAGAATGTCACTGCACATTCTGAGTAGTTGCCCCATAATGCTGCATAACACTTTTGTTGCTTGAACTGCATATGTTAATCCTCCTTTATATCCCAATCTCAAAGAAGCATTTGTCAAAATTTTTAATCAAAATCAAACAGGTCGCATTCCAAAATGCAGTCATAACTGAAATCCATTCCAGGCAATCTTAAAGTTCAGAAATCCCTATCAGGGTGCTTTTTTTTTTTTTAACTTTGAAAAATACCTTAATTTTTATATCCAGTTTTAGTTACCATTAAATCACTGAAAGTCATACCTAAGAACAGCACGTGATAGCAACCTGCAATGATTTACAAGGGAAGTTAGGCATGGGAAAGAAATTCTCTGGACTTAACCTTGCCTCTTCAAACGGTAAGGATAAATAGAGGAAAGTTCTAATTTAGAAAGTATCAAAACATTACATGAGTGTTCAACATATGATTAGGCCCAACTGACATCATAGGGAAATAACAACATGGCTATATGTACTTCTTCAGAGACCAAAATACCATTAGTTATTTACAGAAGCCCTGGAAATACATGCTGCTTGGTAATGTAATGACACAATTAACCTCATGAGTGCCTTGGACCTATTTTTCTAAGAACTTATCCTTTTTCTGATTAAGTTCCTTAGTTTTACAGGCTATGTCCCCAAACTCTGGATTCCCCACAAAAGTGAGAGATTAGATACCTTAAGCTATCCTCTTTCAGCTGTGTGGATATTCTGATCATCAGGCCTTGATGGGGCAGAAGTTGTGCTCAGAAAACAAACGTGTAAAAGACTGAGCCATAAATGTCTAAATACTCATCATTTTAAATACACATATGGCACATCAGAAACCAGGAAGGAATTGGCCACATACGTATACAGAATTATGACAGCAATTAAAAAGTGGAAGAAGTATTAAATCTTGTGCTTTTGCACTTCATCTAAACACTAAGTAACAGACATCAAGAAAAAATCAAACTGAACCACAAGTTATCAATCAGCAGTTTATGCTGGTTTTTACCCTTCCTGTGAATTATTTGACTTTGGAACAGATGCAGGTATTTGCAGCACTTTTATACCCAGGAGGTGCTGCTGCTGTCTGTTTTGGCAGTGACACATGAACATGCCCTCTTTGTATTCTCTTTATTATTGAGACCTATACATGGAGGAACTGGTTTGTTTTCTGTTGAGGAATAAGGAAAAAAAAAGCCAGTGCGTAAATAAAATAGTGTGTAAATCATAGATACACAGAATTTTTAAAGTCATCTAAGTCCAAGGTCAAGATCTCTAAGTCCAACTGTCAACCCAGCACCACCACCATGTTCACAACTAAACCACATCCAGCTGCCGTGTTCACACATTTCTGAACACTTTCAGGGAGGGTCACTCCACCACTCCCCTGGCCAGTCCCTAAACTTCACAAACTTTTATGAGAAAAATTGTTTCCTAATATCCAATCTAAACCTCTGCTGGTACAACTTGAGGCCACTTCCTCTTGTCCTGTCACTTGTTACCTGGGAGTTGAGGTTGGCCTCCACCGCACCACAACCTCCTTTCAAGCAGCTGTAGAGAGCCATAAGGACCACCCTGAGCCTCCTTTTCTCCCGGCTAAACAACCTCAGATCCCTCAGCCTCTCCTCACAAGACTGGGGCTTCAAATGTATAGTATAAATATTAAAGAAGTTAATCTCTCCATGCAGATTTTTGGGAGGTTTATTGTGACTTCCAGCATAATAAACTGATGTACTTAAAGGCTTTTATATCTAGGTAGTAGAAAGCCTAAAATGGTAGCAGAAAGCAACAGTGACATTATAACAGGCGTAATAAAATAAATTGCAGAAGTTTTTAACGTGGCATCTGATATTAACAGCACCAGATTTTCAGATTACATGTCTATGTTAGTTTTGCCTAGAGCTGAGCTTCAGAATGTTGTTTCTGAGATGATCTTTATTTTAAGGAATTACAAAACTACAATAAACATTACAATAACTAAGAGAGTAACTGTAAGCAAGTTAAGTAACATAAACATGCAGCAGCAGTTCAAGGGCCATGAGCTGACCAAAATAAAAAGGCCTGAGATGATTACACTCAAGACATAATAAAATAAAAGACTGAGAATACTGGTTATGGAAAATTATTGGAAACTAGCTTGATGATTAGGAAACAGCAAAAGATGAAATTTAATTCTATTTGAATGAGGGTCTAGTAAAAGTACGCTGAAAATTAGGTAGAGGGCTCACAGTATGACAGGGCTATTTGTACTAATATTTAGTATAGTATCACTGACAACAGCAACAACAACAACAAAATCTTTCAGCAAATGTTTTGCTCAATAATCACAAAACGATTCCCCTCTAGGGAGAATATTACCAGGAAAAATGGAAAACTGAAAAACGGTTAAGGGAGAGAAGATTAAGTGTAAGTGTTCTGTAATAGAACACAAAAGTAGACAGAATTTTGTCATGCCCAACTCTACCATTCACTGCATCCAAGTCAGACACAAGTGATTTGAAGAGCTATAACTACTGCTAAGTGCTTACAAATGTTAAATAATTTCTTCAGTCACAAAACTTCTGCTACAGGAGAATGGCCATAATTACCTACACGTGAAGGATCTTTGATATACACGATTACAAAGAACAGCTTCTGCTCTTTGTATAATTCTGTGTAATCATTTCAAATGTCAAAATTGCCTGAAGCATTGGACCAGCTCCTACCTGACTCTATGAACAAAAAGATCAATGAGTTTTTTCAGTGTAGCTTGGTAGATGGTTACAGCAGAGCATTTCAGCCATAGATTTGTAAGACCAGCCCTGCAAGGAAAATCAGTAAGAGCTTTTACCTGACCTAGAAGTAAAATCTACTGAACTTACTGTATAAGTGTGGAAAACCAAAAATCATCCCATCTCTAGCTGTTAGCTCATTTATATTTATGGGGTTACTCTTCTCTTTCACATGGATGTCAATAATCATCTAATTTTTCTCAAATTAATCTAAATACAATATAACCTGTGAACATAAAGTTATTCTTTCAAAAGTATCCTTCTGAACTTACAGCAGGGCTGAAAATGAATGAAACAAAGGCACAGTTACTAAATAGATATTTCAGAAATAAAACTGTAAGAGGTAAAATGATGATGCATCAGAGGTAAGTGAACTGTGCAATGATTTTTTCAAAAAAAGCATCCAAAACTTAAGAGCTGATTGTCACAGAGGCAAACAGGCATACAAAACTTCAATGGAAAATTTGTACAAGATCAGAAGCATCAAATTGGCCTGCAATATTTGTATGAAACTTAACCTGCTTAAATGAATTACAAATATCAGAAAAAAAAATCGGGATTTGTGGACTATTTCCAATAATTCCTACTTTGGTTTTATAATAAAATATGCTGAGACTAGAGTCTCAAGAAAATATCTGTCTCTGCTAGGAACAGAAATGCCTTTTTTAGGTTAAATACACAAACAAGAGAGACAGAACTCTAGACTATTATATTATTCAGCAGAATTAGCAATATCTGTACAGAAATATATAAAGTTTAAGCTAATAGAAGAACCTTGTAGTATTTTGATGATCCATATGCATGCATAATGTGCATGTAGTGGCTCTGTTAAAAGGCACTCTAGTCTCTTGGGACTGATGTTCATAACAACAACAATATGGAAGAAGTTTTACAGAGGTATTTGCCAAACCTGACAGTCAATATATAAAGGAATTTGATCACCCTTCAAGTACGCAGAAACTTTCAGAAGCACATTTTGCCTCTAAACAATCAAGAGTTGAAGAGCTTCAGCCACCAACAAAACCCCCAAAACAACTTTAAGGAGTTAGTTTGAAGGATCCAATAGCAATTTTAGACAGCCAAAATACGGCTAATGAAACAGGAAGCCAAAAAGATTTGAAATAGTAGAGAACTTCCAAGGAACACTGGGTTACATTTAGCAGACTAATCTGGATAAGAGAACCGTAAACTAGCATAAAAATACTGGAAAGTTTCCCCATCTAAACAGACTCAAAAGGAAGGCAGTAAAAACTGCCAAAAGCATCTCTAGCAAGCTTCCAAACATACGTTCTACATCAGAAGAGATTCCCACTTGAGAAGTGGAAAGAACAACATGATGAGCATCTTAGAAAAAACAGAAATGTTTTGTAAAATCAAATAAATGTGGAGAAAGAAAAAGCTGTTGATGGAAGCAGTAAGTCGTTTTACATAACAACATTTTCAATATATAAGTAAGTTTCAGTGTGTCTGAAAAATTAGTGAAAGTACTGTAATGATCTGTTCCTCATTCTCATTAAATTCTTACAAATTACAAAATTTGCCTTTGAAGTGGAAAATGAGGACCAAGCTCCAAAAAGGAAAATCTGAGCTTCATCTCCTAAAAATAACCCGATGTTCATATTTATACACACTTAGTCAAGATGACAAAAGTTGTAACACACAGGGTTTTATCACTGAATACCAATTGCAAGAGCTCACTTTAAATCCTACAACATGTATTTATATTTCTTTGTCATAAAGGATAGTCATCTGTTGTTCCTTACAGAGACGTTTCTGGAGCCTCAAACTGCTTAACACAGTTCTTTTTTTGCTGTTCACTAGTCTCAGTGACTTCAGTTCAAAGTCCTCCCTCAAGGAAAAGTCACAGCGGGCTCGCTGCGAATTCTGACAAAATAAAGCTCTTGGAAGCAGTACAGATAGAAGAATCTATATTGAAAAAAAAACCCCAAACAAACAAAAGAGCAAGCCCCAGAAGCTACTTGAGTCTCCCATAAGCTCACAGTTAGTCTACTTAGTATTTATTGCAATCAGTGTACATTTAAAGATGGTAGTTCTGTTCTAAATGGTAGAAACTACTCTGAGTTTTAATTTTTCCTTTTTTTTCATGTCACAAGAATAAAAAGGGGAATAAAACTCTGATCTTTAAGACTAACAGAGATACCAAAATATATAACAGCACATGAAAAAATAAAAAATTTCCACAGCGACATGCTACAAATGTGCCTCATGATGATAGACATCCATTTGTACTTATGACATAAATTGGGGCCTTAGCAATACATGTTTTATCTGGTAACTTTAGATACCAGAAAATAACTTTGTTAAGCTTATCACAATTAAAGTTCAATAAAATTTTTCAAAAGCTTATGCTGACTGTTAACATTTGCTGAATTTATTTTGAAGGCTTTTTAAAATACGTAAATCAAGCAGTGAAGTCTGACACTTCCTGCTTGATCCTTAAACTTGGGAATAAGGAAAAATATATTGCAGCAAATAATCACTCTACATTACAGAATACATTGAACGCTTAAGAAATGAGCAAAACAACACATCTTGTTTTAAATAGTTGTTATGAAGATTTAACAGTAGCAATGAAATATTCACTACACATTACTGAGAGCTGCTAGAAGTTCATCTGGAGAACAAATGGAATATATACTGTTTCCTGGATCTTAAACAGAAAATGTAGAACATACTTTCTCTTCTGACTAATGAGAAAGATCAAGAATAAGTCTGAAAAGTGCCCTAAATTTACCAGTGAGCTCTTTTTCTGGCCAAATAGCAGTAAGATGGCTACATCTGTTTGTTAACAAAAGATCTGTCATGAGCACAGTGCCAAGACTCTGCCCCCAGATACTCCAAAGCACTCCTGGACACAGAAAATACTCCAAGAAACACATAGGTTTGCTCAGCATTAAATTTTTCTGAAGGTTTGAGACCTACCTTTTTACTGAACTGAAAGACATAGAAGAGATTCTGATGGAAAACCTCAGTCAGTCCTTTCCATTAGGGAACTCTCTGTGGGTTTGCAACAACAGAAGGAAGTATTTCCCCCAAATTATTACATAAATATATAAAATAGACAAGATAAATATTTTGAAAAGTCTTAATACAAGAAAAAATATTTAGCTTTCAGAAGTGAGGAGTATGTGTGTTATCATCACTACTTTCATGCTATTCATAAGCATCATCTGCTTAAAGAAACCATCTCTCACCTTACATTTTAAAGTCAGCTTGTCAGCCCTTCATCAGGAGTGCTCTTTAATATAGGTGTTTGCAGAGTGTCAAGCAAAAAGTGATCTTAAATCATGAATGGGATACATAGGAGTAAATTCTTCACAAAACCCTCAAAAAACCTCACAACTTCTCAATAAAAGATAAAGGAAATGGCTCAAAGTGGTCTACACATGATCCTAACAAAATCTTTTGTGAGAGCAAAATAATCTCGCTCAAGTCCATCAGCATATACAACCATCTGAAGCTCTTACAAAGATTTACTGTATTCTTTAAATGTCACAATAGTTTTCTGGTAACTCAACTGTTTATATTTCAGGAGAAAAACAAATCCAGCAGGAGAAAATCTTTTATGCAGACAGAATTATCCAAAGAAGCAAGCAGCAGTCTGAGACTGATTTCAAAATAAGACTTCTTTGTACAGAAGAAGTGATATAATGCAATAAAATACAACACAATGTTTATCACTCCACTGTCTGATGAAGTCTGATTTTTTCTTGTTTTGTTAGATTCATTCATTCTTTGATTTATCCTGAAACTACTAATTTATTATTGACTTAACTCCTAAGAAAGATTATATGTAGATCTACATTTATATCTCTAGCAGATATGAATTATTAATACAATTACAGCTGCAGTAGATGCTTTATGATGAACTAAATGATTATATTAAAAGTAAAATTGTTGAAGCGGTTGTAAAGCTCAGGTTATTATGCCAATAACTTATCTTTGCATTTTCTGGAATGTTCATCTGAAACATAATTTAAATTCGTAGCCAATTACATCTGTTTCAGATTAATGAAAGATATTGTGATGCAATAATTAACAGCGGCTACTATGCCAGACTATTTTGCTCACTCCCCTCATGTAGTTACAGAATTATGATTTAGAGAGCTCTCTGATGAAGGATGGGTATTGAAAGGCAAGTTCTCCCTTTTCGGGGTATAACACTTGGACTAAGATAACGAGTTCTGGTCTGTTTGCTCTTTGTTCACTGTCTTATGCCATCTGTAAAACCTCCCTAGAGGGGAGCTCTGGAGATGG
Source organism: Vireo altiloquus (assembly GCA_013396875.1). Taxonomy (NCBI): domain Eukaryota; kingdom Metazoa; phylum Chordata; class Aves; order Passeriformes; family Vireonidae; genus Vireo; species Vireo altiloquus. Next base: position 92,360 of record VZRF01011449.1, read on the forward strand.
GAGCTGACTTGCCAAAATGTCAGCAGCAGGCAGCCTTCCACTGCTTCAAGGCAGCCTGCCTACTTACCACTCCTTCCTAAAAGAATTATGGGATCCAAGAAAAAGGAATGTGACAGCAGGTAAACTGGTATAATTTTTAACTGAAGAATTCAATGCTAAATCACCCAATACCAGCAGAGAAATGTAGGGCATTACTAGGACATGTGCATCTTCCTCTGCTGTAGTTGTCAAAAAGAACATCCTAATCCAGCCTCTGACACAAACTGAAAAAAGCACAAAACTAAATACACCAATGATCCTCATGCCCAATTTCAGCTCTTCTTAGTTAGGTCTTCCACTGGTTTCAAACCTCATTTTCAACAATATGTCACTAGTGACAGTATTTCAAATATGATATTCAAACAAGCAACTAAAGACATACCTATTCAGAAAAAAAATACCTTTTAACATTAAATCAGACACAGGGAGAGATACTGTTGCTCAGCATGGAGAAGAAAAGGCTCTGGGAAGATCTCACTGTGTCCTTCCAGTACCTAAAGGGGGCTTACAGAAAGGAGGGAGAGGGCCTTTTTGTACGGACAGATAGTGACAAGTTAAAGGGCAATGATTTTAAACTGAAAGAGGGTGTGTTTAGAATAGATGTTAGGAAGAAATTCTTTACTCAGGGGGTGATGAAGCATGGGAACAGGTTGCCCAGAGAGGTTGTGGATGTCCCATCACTGGAAGTGTTCAAGGCCAGTTGGACAGGGCCCTGAGCAACCTGGTCCAGTGAGTGGCATCCCTGTCCATGGCAGGGGGTTTGAAACCAGGTGATTCTTAAGGACTCTTACACAACCCAAACCATTCCACAATTCTGAGGAACAAACTCTTTATGACTTAGTCTTAGCAGTCGATAATACTATGTAATGGTGCCCAGAAACGTACTTGGAAAGCAAATCTGGGTGTTAGGCCCTGTTGATCCTTGAATCTGTACAGCCATTAAAGGCTTCTGTTTAGAGTTTCAGGCATACACATGGTGGGGAAAAGGCAGAATGTACAGGAAGGTAAATACTACCATATGTCAAACCTTTAAAGATGTATTATGTTCACTCAGTTTCTTCTGAAAAGACCATGCACATCCAATGTAGGATGGACTTAAAAAAGATAAATTACAGCTGTATCTGTAAAACATGTACTGTTGTAGAAGTCACTACTCATTCACTTTCAAAGTCAGCCTGCTATGGGACGAATTTGGACCAGGAATTGTTTTACTGCTGTGACGAGATCAAGATAAACTTCCGATTATCACAGAGTATTACATCAAGCTCAGCAGTGAAATAGTCTGACTGCATTTCTCCTACTTAAAGCAGTGTCTGGATAGGATAGACAAGAAACATGATCACACATATCTTTCAATGTGGATATGGTCCTAGATCATATGGAAAAAAAATAATATGAATATTATTCCATCTTCTATCACAGAGTGGTAAAGATTTGTTTCTGGACAAGCAAATGTTAAAGCTATGCAGTAAATCAACTGCAAAATAAATGAAAGGTTCTAAATAAAACAAACTATTTGTTTGCTTGTTTGTTTGTCCTTTTAACAAATTATTAGATAGACTTTCCAACAACAGTTTCATTAAACTAAATATTTTTTTCCTATATTTTCTGTTGATTTCCTAATTTAATTGTTTTCAGGATAAGGAAATGAGATAGGAAAATGAATTAGAGACACTAGAAATACCATGTTATATTGCATTAAATCAGGCTGATGGCAGGTTTGAGAGTACAGAATTAATAAAGCAGGCTAGATTGTTAAAATAGTTAACATATCATATAGTCTTCGTGCTTTAAATTGAAATCTTCATAAACGATGTAAAGTATGCAATGGGTTTCAGTGATGAAGAATAGCTTTAATAATACATGAAAGCTTCTACATGGGAGTTTGACCCTGGTTCCTTTCACAATCTTCGGTGAATTCTTAAAGCCTATAGGCAAAATGGTATCTATGGTACCATGTCCACATGTATTATGAAATTAATGGATAATTTTAAAATGAACATTATTTTCAGGCTTTCAATAGATGAAAAATGAGGCTCTGTGCTCGAGTGAGAATGGTGCCTCATCCAAACTTAGCAAAGGACCACAACATAGTTTGAGTGGGAAGGGACCTTGAAGATCATCGAGTTCCAACCCCCGGTCATGGGCAGGGATACCTTCCACTAAACCAGGTTGCTCAGGGCCCCATTCAGCCTGGCCTTGCCAGTGCAGAGTGCCGGAGATAAGGTTCCACAATCCAGCTAATTTGAGCTGACATGCTGGTTCCCACTTTCAAAGGAAAGTACTAGTTCCTACTAGTTCAAAGAAAACTCATATGAACAGGATGATTTTTGCCTTTTATACACCCTTTTATATAGTTTTCATGTATTCTTAGTACTTTTAGCCCACATACTTGTAAGTCTTTAAGTTTGATAATGTAGCTGAAGACCCACTGTTCTCTAAGGCCAGGAGACCAAACATCCTGGAAGCCTCGCAGTCAGGGGTCAGAAAGCCCCAGACACCAAGGTCCTTTCTAGAACACATTCTGTAAACTAAGATAGGCCCATCCAGGGGGCAGATTCCTCACAATGGGGGATTCATTCAAGTCTCTCATTGGGGAATCTTTGATAGACATGTTAATTTGCAAGGGCTATAAATTGTATATGCGATGTATCGTGTGCGTGTGTGCATTTCGAGGCATCCCACCCGGACAAAGTGCTGCACCCAAGGATCCTTAAATAAATACTGAGGTAAAAACCCCTTTTCCCCATAAACTGTGTTTTGGCTATAATTTTAAGACCAGGGAAAGGCAACAATACCTACACAAGAAGGGAAAGTGTTGATCAAAACTAAGAATTTGCTAATGCTTGTGAAGGTTATCTTAAAGACTAAAGAATAAGTGGCACTATATAAAAGATGTAATTATACTAGTCATTTGTTGATAAAATATAGCTATTATTTGCTAGCATTTTTCTGAGGTAATGAAAAACTTTGTATTAGAAGGACATAATTATATTTATTTAATACTACTGTGACACCAAATCCAATAAATTCTTCCTATAAAATGAGAAGAAGCATGGTAAATAGGAAAAGTAGAAGGCAAAGGGAATTCCTCAGTAGCTGAGCAACTGAAACAAAATAACAAGTGTGACAACTGACTGGCTCAATTACAATGCAATTCAATTTAGAAGATAATTGGCAACTTTAAATAGTTTAAGAACTCTGTTCCCACTAGTACACTAGCAAAATCTAAGTTTCTACTTGTCAGCTGCCATGTCTGAGTTTCAAGTTGAAAACTCTCTTTTCTTTGAGCTACCCCCTGACAAATGCAAAAAAAGTATACAGAAATATAAATCATTATTAGGTAATAGTCATATGTGATAACCTTGGATGAGGCGTGGTCTTCTCTACTAACAAAAACATAAGCAATTCTAGAACCTACTGACACCGAAAAACTATTTTTTATTTGAACAATTCAATTAGAAAATGAAGAAAACATGAAACCATTCAAGAAAAATCTGTCTACAGTTACAGGAAGTTTTTAATGTGGATTGTGAAATGAACAATTTGAAAGAATATTGTTACTTATTGCCATAAATAACCAGCTTAAGTGATGTAAGGAAAGAAAATTTTAATGCTCAACAGTCAACCTTTTTCAAATAACCGCTATAAAAACTGCCTGACTTACGCAATCCATGCTAAGTGGTCAATATTATTTCCATTGTTTGAGTTGCTTCTACAATGATTTAAACATGAACTTAAACCCTGTAGTATTATTTATATGGATAAACTGAAATGGTTCTTCCAGGGGAAAATTATTTCCTAATATTTTAAAAGGAATTATGCTCAAACCCCCATTTTTTTTCTGTGAATTTACTCAAAGAATCAAAGGATCTGCAACTAAATTTATACTATGGTTCCGTAGGGCTGCTCAAGAGGTATTCACATAAGTTTGTAAAGGCCATAAATTTAAAACCCTGCATTTGTAGATACAGAATTAGAACAATATGACTGATACTGAAAATAAAGCCACCTTGTTTTGGTTCACATTTGAAGGATATGTTGTAAATCATATTGGAATAATCCAATAACTGCTCACTTAATTAATTACACTAACCTCGTTCTCTGGAAAGAAAAGATAGTCTGGGAACAGAAGAGCTGAAATCTTTTGCCTCTTTCAGACTAAAACGTTTCGATGGACTCTGACTTTCTTCCAAGCTCATAGAAAGAGATTGCTCCAAGACTGTAGAACCAGCAGGGGCAGCATTAAGCTGGGAAAGAGCATCTCGTGCTTTCTTTTTTTCTTTCTTTAGCATAGTTACCAGAATATCTGCAAGATATATTAAGGAAATAATTACTTTTTTTTAAAAAACTTTTCTTTTTTTTTTTGGTAAGTATCAATCATCATTGTTTATCCATAAGTCTTTTTTTTTTTTTTTCAAAGTGGAACAATTCACATTATGGAAGGATTTGTGTGAATGTGAATTTAAAGTTGGACATATTCTTTGCAACTATTTTCATTCATCTCAGTGCTTCCAAATAGCTGATTAATTTTTACTAAAACAATAACTAAGTCACATATTGACCCCGTGTCACAACAACAACCCCCATTCAATCAACTCAGGATAAAAGATTTCAAAAAACATCGTGGTAGTCCCTTTTTGTTTTTTAAATTTTGCAATAAACAAGACATCCAAACAAAAGAAAAAAGCTCTTACAGGTAACCTTGCAAGTGCATCTCATTTGTAAGCTTTTCACAATAACATTTACTACAATGCAGAAAAAATATTTAGTAAATTTCTTGCAATAACACTGTGAGTTTACTGGAAGTATATTAGATATAAATAAATTTTGCCTAGCAGCTTACCAAGGAATTATAATGGAAATCCTGCATGCATTCAATCAGGAACACTGAGGTCCCTGTGATATGTTTTTTTATATGCTATTTTTAATCCTAATTAATCTTCTAAATGAACAGCAGAAAATCTAACTAGTCTTTGAGGAATATTTTTAACTGGACTAGGTAATAAAAATAAAACAGTTTCCAATTCAGTTTTTATGATGGTTTCTAGCTACTGTAGGCAAGAAGGAACTCATAGTTTATTCAACAGCTTCCATACTTCCCACCACTTCATCACATTAGACATGTTATTAATGTTCTAGTGATGATGTACTGTCACTTAGCCACTGCAGACTCCCTCAATCAGTCTCGTCTAAAAAGCCTAAATTCCTATACTTTTTCCATGTAACTCTTACACGGATTTACACGCTTCCTTCTTTTACTTCAGTGAGCAAAGCTGTACAAATCTGTTGGACACAAGTGCATTTGATAGAGGTCTTTCGCTTTTTTTCTCATACTAATGAAATAATTTATTTCAGGAGGACGTGTTTCTGGGAATTCAGATACTAAAATTTACATTAAAAAACTTAAGAATTTTTTGAGAGAAATGAGTCATTGTTTTAGCTAAATTTATTTAAAACTTGGAAAATCTTATCATCTCTGATAGAGCAGGAATAGGGAAGCTCTGCTGCCACTGCTGTTCAGATGGGTAACATGCTACACTCCAGTGAAAAATGCCATTCTCATTTGACATATAAAATTGAGCTGGAATTCTTGAGCACAAAGAATGAAACTGAGTTTGATCTTTACTAATAACTGTGAAAGAACCCCTGTTACCTTCACATTCAACTGCCCCTTATTTCATTTCTCTGCTGTATTACAAACATTGCCCACAAAGCTGGGGTCACAGTGGCTGTGGTTTGCCCACAGGCCTGTCAACCTGCCAAAAATACCTCCCACCCATCGCGCTGCAGTGCAGCTACTCGTGTTTCCTGTGAGGCAGTGAAATGGACAAAGCACATCTGAGCAGGTTAGCATTTTTATGTGCAAAGAGCTTCAAATTTAAATGCAAAAAGGACAAGTTTTATATTTGTTCTAAGGGCAAATAGCCCAGTAGTCCCCAAAGCAACACTTCATTTGGCTAAAAATAACATATACAGGAAATTCTATTCTTTATAAGGTAATAGATTGGTCTTTTTACAGCATCAGAGCTTCCCCCTCTAAAAAGTAGTTTAATTTGCTTGAGCAGAATGTTTCAGGCATGGCCTAATCCACAGTATTTGGCTACCTGATAGACCATTATAAACCTAAGTGGTGCTCGGATCCAGGATTTTGATTTGGGTAAAAACTGAAAGAGAAGCAGGTGCAAAGAAGAATTCCTGTCACATAAAAGCTGGGAATTGAGTATTTGCTTTAACACAGTACAGCCTCTCTCATACAAAGAAAAATAGTTGTAAGTCAGATCATCTCAAACCCAAACAATATATTTTCCCTCAAAAAGGATACTGATTTCATTGTCTCTTTGTTGCAGAAGTCCTTTCAGTTTTTCCAGCTCTTCTCCTGCTTCTTTGTCACTGTTTTTTTCTTCAGACATGTCTTGTGAGATCAGTTTTTCACCAGAAGTCATTGGACGATTCATTATTTGCTATTAGGAGAAACAGAAACCCCACACCCCTTTAACTTTGCCTCCAGCTCTGTATTCTATTCTGAGAGAGTCTAGCTATAGTTAGAAAGGTAAAACCTTTCTAGACCCTTGACAGAAAAAATCATGCCACAGTTGATTGTCAAATTATATCCATTGTGTCAAGTATGAAACAAATTGTATTTTTTAATCTTCACCAGCAAAGGTGCAGTTTATTTTACTCTTTCTACGCATAAATTCCAGTGATCTCTAGTACCACAGAATTTTCAATATTAAAAATATAATCAAAAACTAATCACTTAGTTTATAATAAGTGATCATAAACGTAAAATAAATTAAGATCAAGGACAATAAATTAAGATCAGGAATGCATACACTATTATATTGGAAAATCTATATCCCAAAATGCAGAAAAGTGTCTTCTACTGCTTTCCCTCTTAATTTCACAATTATCAAGCGTATCTTGTTTGTTCAATGATTCAGAAGGGCTTGCAACACCTTCAGACTAATTAGTGTAACAGATTAAGGGATATAGTGTTTTTAATCTATATTTTTACCTCTTTCAACATAGTTTGTCCAAAATAAAGCCTCGATAATGCTGGAAATACAAATGGGAACATCTATCCATATGCAGAAAACTTGTCTTGTTGATTCCAGTAACTACCATTGTTCTCTTGCAATTTACTGCATGCTGGGATCCTTGCTGATGTTTCCACAAAATGCTGCTGATTTTTTCCAGCTAACTTTAAATTTTCTATGAGTCCTCAATGCACTTTAAAGTTTAATTGTTTTACCCTTGTCCAGTACCTCTCGACTGCATTTCATTTCTTTTAACGCTTTTCAACCACGAATATCTCCAAGCTATTTTCAGAGTGCCAGCTGCACTTTCACCTCTGTTTTAAAAAAATACCTTCATATGAGCGAAGCAGTACTTGATCTTGCGCATGTCAGCACCAACATCCAGAGAGCTATCAGGATCATTATCTTTGAGAAATGCTTCAATTAACTCATCCAACCTGGAAATACATAGCATTTTTTAAGAGAAGAAAATATCACAAACAAGCAGACAACTCTGAAAAATGGCGTGTCAAATACAATACAAAATGTACCAAGTTGCCTGATATTAGTAGGCTATTTTTCTTCAAGGTCCATGTATTCGAAATGTACTTTTCTTCTGACTGATGAAACCTGGATTTGATAGCGAAGATTCTACAACCACCCATCTGAACATACTGGCACATGCTAAGGAATAATTCTGGAACTAAAAGCATCTAAGAAGTATTCTTTTCTTTTTCTCCTTTATTTTATAACCTCTTGCTCTTCTGCTATCTCATAATTGAAAAGATTTAAAACCTGCTGTCTCAGAAGACTAGATTTTAAGAGGTTTTGAGCATAGGATTTGTTCCTATATATGACTATTTGTGCAAAAGAAAAGTCTACTTCTTTTTCTATTACAATAGTCAGCACATAGCATAGCTTTCATGCATAAATTGCCTGCTCCAGTCACCCAGAAAGGAATACTATCTTTTAATGCATATATTTATAGATTTCTCAAAGACCTACTACTCTTCCTCCGAGTAATGAAATGTAGCCAGCATTTTATTCTCTTGCAACGTGTTTTTTACAAACAACTGACAAAATCTTCCTTAGGGAGAAACAATTATATCAGTAATTTGATTTTCATAAGACAATCTGGCACAGAGAAGCACACTTTTTATTTTGCAAAACTAAACTAAAATTATCAGACTGGAAACCTGTATAGGTGCAATACAGCGTATTCTAGTCTGGATGTCACATCTATACAGATTGAATCAGATTTCCTTTTGCAGCTGTCATCCTCTTTCCAGGTCTCATATTTCAGAATGTATTGCAGTTCATTCTCAAAGAAAAGAAGATTTCTAAGCCCAAACTAGACCCTTAACCCACTTAGTAAAGTAAGTTTCTGGAAAGCTGCAAGTGCGAATACAAACTCCATCAACTGGGTTTATATTTATGGCTTCCTGGTCCCTGAAAAATGCTGTTTCAATTATTTAGTGGGCAAATGGTGGGCAAAAATGACAGGCATATGCCCTGTAAAGCATAATTTTATCATTTAAAAGTTTATTTAGATTATTGTCCTCAGAAGACGAACTTAAGTTCTGAGCCTGAGCCAGGGCATCTAAGGTAGCTGCATCAAGAGCCCAACCGCCCAAGAAGGGCAAGATTTCATCTCTGTGCCTAGTATTTCTTTTGGAGTCGTTTTGTTCAGCTCCCTGCTTAATATGCAAGCCTTCTGAATGGAACTTCATAGCCATTTATCCTCTGCTACAGGACTGGGAATCTTGCTGCCATTTTATTATTGGAATCACATTGCTGTAACCACATACAAACATTTTAGGCATTACAATATCACAGCATCCAAAGTTCACCCTAGAGTATGTTTTGTAGTATTTCTCTGCTTCTGAAGTCTTCTCTTACTGAAATTCCTCACATTACAGTAATAGGAAATCCCTGCTGGAGAGTGAAACAATGAGATGTACAAAACTCAGAAAAAAAATCATTCTTTTCAGGAGATAAATATCTGAAAATCAGTAGCTGCAAGACTGGAATGAAAATTGGAAAACAAAACAGAAAGTCTTGGTATTTATCATCTTTGCTATCTAGAGATAGCAAAGTGGCAATACTCAAAACAGAAACAAGAGGGCTAGTTTCAGACAAACTTTGCTTTCCCATTTTCATTGTTTCAATTAAATAACAAGAGAAAAATATGTTGTCTATTCCACTCATCGAATGTTCAAAATTCACAGCTTCTGAATTTATAGGACACTCCCTGAAGTCAATGTGAGCTGTACATGTGGAAAGCTTGAAGGAGAGGATATTTAAATAGAAATCTTAGCTACAGAAGAATTACTGGAATTGGCTTCGCAACCTAAGAGACCACAAAATTTACTCAGTAAAAGAAACCAAAATTTTACTTACTGCTGCATGACTTTTTACTGCATTAAGAGTACAACAGAACAGAAGCAAATAGTACAAAGCTACTCATACTCTCTGCAGACACACTAAGCAAAAAGGGCAGGAGAATTAATCCTTCATCCCTGGAGGTAGGCATTTGATTAAGTACTGGGAAAAGAGAGGCATTTATACTATTAATAAGGATGTGATTGTGATTATACAGACACAAAATCAGTATTTGTCACTATCTTAAGCACCTCATTGGTTTCAGTAAGTAAAAGGAAACAAGTAAAAAATATTTTTCGATAATTAGATTGTCTAGACTGACTATATGAAATCCTCTATAAAAATGGGCCTTAAATCTTGAGCTAGAAATTATGGAGGAGATGTTTCAACCTTTCAAAGATTATCTGGTTGCCAGGGATTTACCCATTCTCAGATTACAACAGATTTAGGGTATGAGAATCAATCAAAAAAATTGCACTAACTTGCACAATTGCCATTACCATAATGTGAAAATATTTCGAGAGAAAGATAAAGAATGCACAATTCCGGAAAGATAATGCTCTATTTTTTGTAATTATTATTTTCCAGTTAAGAGTCAAAGTTCATTTGTTAAGTGTAACAAATTAGAAAAGCTATAGTTATAGATATAAGCTGCTATTTCCTCTCTCTTACATTGCCTTTAATGTGTTTTGAATTTTTGAAAAAACACAACAGTCCAATTCATTTTTTGATTTCCAAGTAGTATATAGAAGTCAAAAGAGATCTGAGCACTGAGTCAAGTCTGAAACAGCACAATGTAAATCTGAAGTTATAAACCAATTCAGCCTCCTTCCCAGTTGTAGGAAACACTAGATTGTTAGTGTATCTTTAGATAAATTTTCACTATTTCATAAATAAAAAAGAGAACAAGAAAAGGATCAGACCATCCAAATCTAAATGCTATGGGTAAAACAAAAAGAAAAAGAAACAAAATAAAGCTCACCAGCCATGCAAATCCCCATGAATACTAGCAAAAGAAATCACTGCCTCCCTCACTCTTTTAGGCTTCTGTGTAAGAAACACCAGAACTCTTTCTAAAATAAACACACAGTCTGGCAACGTGGAGGATATTCTGGGAGTTCTTCCAGAATACTGAAGCACTAAACAAAGGTACAAAATAAACAGTGCGATACAGAAGCAACTTGAAGGTTCTCTTCTCAATGAGTAGATCTTAGTAAACTGAACAATCTACTGTTTAAGTGATTTAGCAGCTCAAAGACTGTCAAAACAACATATGAATTTATACACTAACAAGATCTTCAGTTTTACAAATGTGAAAAAGACAACAATGCTACTTCATTTCCAGAAACATTCACAAGATTAATCAAGGAGATAATGAAGAATCACGGGGCAAGGAAAAAAATACACAGATGAGAATAAGCATAAAAAAGGAATACTGACTGTACATTTACGTTTTCCTAACATATATTAGACATTGTATATCTGTTTTTTAGGTGACACAGAAACAAATGACAATAGAATTTACAAGATGAATATCCTTTTACTTCTTATATTCTTGACTAAATTGGTTTATTATTTATCTCTAAATATATCCAAAAATAAAATTAAATATCTGGAATATATGAAAACTAGAGCACAGAATTATATAAAATAGGGCTGTAAAAGATTTATGAAATTCCTAGAGGGCACCTACAGTTACAACTCATTCTTTCCAGTCAAAACCACGCACGGGCTGTAGTCATGCTCCAATAGAGAGACACTGAGAAAAACCTTTTTGGAAATAAAAGAGAACCAAAATAGCTTTTATTTTCCATTCTGTAACTTTCAAGAGATGGATAATACCATTCTCCTTAGCAATAACAGCATCTTCTGATACAGTCACCTATATTTGATCCTTAGTTCTTGCTGTGGCTTGATGCTGGTTTAAAAGCCAAAGCACTAAATCTCATTACTTATTTTCTTCTGCTGTAATTCAGCAGAGAAAGGGGAAAACTAAAACTTAAATTTAGGATTATTGAGGAAAACTGGAAAGAAATGAGAAGCAAAACAGGTTCAAACTTAAACAGTTACTGTATACAGAAAAGTTTATTGCTGACAGAATTAAAAGTAAAAAGAAATAATAAGAAATTAAAGCAAAAGCTTTTCCATCTAAAAGGAGAATGCACTTCAAACTGTGTTCTTCAAACCAAAGACTTTTGCAAGAATATATGCCAGCAAGAATTGAACCAGAGAAACACATTAAGCACCCCAACACTGATCAAGGTAGGGTCTAGGTGTTTAAGAGGAGCAAGAAACTCATAGAGAAGTCAGAGAACTTTCTGGCAAATCTTGTTTTACTGGCCTACACAGAGGCATGGGTATATGACAGAACAAAGGTAATATGAAATCATGAGGTAAAATAAAAATGTTCTTTTTCTAAAGGACTGTTTTTCAACTTAGTCATAGTAGAATAACAAAAAGGCATAGGAAATAAAGTATTTTTAGTCATCTGTTGTAGCTCAGCCCTGAGACCATACACCTAGACCTCTCTTAGTCAGTCAGAACATCGATTTTCTGTGAGAGTTGAGAATAGGGTTTCTTTCAAAAAGGCCTGAGCAATCAATCCTTATATTTACTTATGCTATTATACCAAGGATACTGGCCAACATTTTCATGTCCTCTCAGAACAGAAATTAGGAAAATAAAGATGCTCAAAGAAGGGCATTTTGATAATGAACTTGCTAAAGAAAGAGCATGATTGGCACAGAATATATATCATATTTGAAAATTTTCTCAGTACGTTACTGAGCTTTTCTTCTCCCAAAGCAATCCAGGCTGAACCTTAATTTCCCCATGACACATATTGCCAAAAGTCAATGGGAAAATAATTTAGAAAAATCATATACATAGGTTCTACAACATGACTGAGAGTGCCAAGGTAACTCATAAAGTAGAAGGAAGCAAAAAAGCCCAAATGTTTTGGTTCAAGCATATAATGAAAACCAGATAGAATTAAGAAGGAAAAAAAAAAGTCAACCAACCAACATACCAAAACCACTTTCCATGATATTAAATATATTTGAACACAGCCCCTTACAGTATGACATTTTGTTTTCCTTTCTCGGCTGCATTTATGAAGACTAGTACTACAGCAGTGCTGGACCTTATTGTTATAAAAGAGATAGACTGCAGAAGAAATAAATTCCTGTTTTGACATTCTATTTCTCTATCTTAACTTACAAAAGAGCTTTTCAAGGTATGATTGGTAGCATAAAGAATAATCCCCTACTAAAATTGAAATTCAGGATAATTGAGACAAAGACCGAATAATGAATTGACACCAAAAACTTAGTAACAAATACCTGCCATTCACTGGAGTAGAAAACTGGATAAAGAGATGCTCTCTGTCTTATCCTCTGAAGATCAACACCAGGCATTTTATTTCACACTGGACAGATCCTTATAAAAAAAATACTTAGCTCTAAGAATTCATGCTGCTTTGCTTTCAAAGTCAGCTTGATGGGAAAAAGCCATGATGGAAGCTGTTTAATTGAAATTCAATGGAAACCTGATTATGGAGCTAGGTACAAGCACTGAATTGAAAATTACTGAATTGCTGACTTGCCACACTTAACTGGTTCAGTGGAAATATGCAGTATGTATATGTATTTCAGAATTTTGTACTCTTCTAACATAAGACGGTCAATTTAATTTAGTTAAATTAGAGGGAATTTTGTTATACTGAGGAGTTACATCAGAAAAGACTCCATTAATCTTAAATAGAAGTACCTAGGCACAAGACACTTGCACTGAAAATATTAAACTAGCATTAAAAAAACCCCAAACCTAAAAATATATTTTAAAAATCCTAGAAACTCTATTTTTGTGTAGAAACAAATATTAAGAGTCTTTAATTTGCTACAGTTAGTAATATTAGTGAGCCAGCTGCTGCATTCTTCTTTAGTTTTAGCTTAGTAAGGCTCTCAATAATGTTTCCATGCAGAATTTGTTCTAATCAAAACTGGAGCATGGACGGCCACAGTTAATTTCACATGACAGGAAAATCAGTGTCATATGAAGATGTCTCTTATGGAGATACAAAATTGTTCCCTCTTGTATTTTGTAAGGTAAGGTATAGAACACTAAATATTGTTTAATGTTATTAAAGTAGATTAAGCCTCCAAAAGCAGTTTTTAGATTTCCATTCTTTTAGTACTGCAAGGTTCTGCCCTGAGAACAGCAGGCCTTACTTACACCAATAAGAGCAAGGGTGTGCTGAAGCCTAGTGCCAGAACTCTGCTTTATCAGAAAAAATAGTTTTCCCAAAAGAAATTCTCCGAAGGAGCAAGAATAAGGAAGTATTAAACAAAGACCCATTTTCTGTGAAAAACAGCAGTAAACAAAGAGTGAGGGTTTCTTTCCCAATTCTCAACAAAAAACCAAAACAAAACCCACCAAACAAACAAGGAAAAAAATCCCCAACCAACTAACCGAACAAAAAACCACCAAAAAAGAGGAGCAAAAGATTACACACATACCCACACACACACAAGTTTTTAAGTCAATATCAAGGGGACAGTATTAAATTACTTACAAGATTAATTTAAAACTAATTTTGATAGTGGCCTTTTACATATTAACATAGTACAAAACGAAAGGTAATAGAGTGCTGATCGGGAAAGTTTGGTCATGACACCACAATGTGAAACCACAAGCCATGTCAAGCACGAGTCCTTATGCTGATGCTTGGAAGAAAACTCACAGTAGAAGTGTCATAAACAGTTGGGATGGAAACGTGTTAAACAGTGCTCTTTCATTAGTGACTGTAAATCAGGCACAAGTTCTTGGTCTAGCCTTTTTTTTTTTTTTTTGGAAATAATGTAAACACACACTGTACTGCAGCTTAGAGACAGCTTTTACATTATCAACTTTATTTCTCTTCTGTTATTTTCCACCCTTCAGAAATTCTTTTTTAATGAAGACTGCTTAGTGTTTAAACCACACATACATCACAAAACTTTTCTACCCACATTACTTCAGATTCCGTGCAATTTTTCTGATAGCACCACTGTAGAATGTTTAAATGAGCACTCTGCTACTTCCCCTTTACCCGTTCATTAAATAACACGCACCTACATTTTTTTAAAAATCTGTATCTGAAGTAGTCATTTGTTTGGATGAACCAGTGTGCAAATTACACAGCTGAAATGCATCAGAAAAGCACTCCCTGCCAACCGAGAGTATGTTTTTAAAGTCTGGAGTTCTCAAGAGCTTGCAGGATGCACAGTCTCAAAACACAGATTTGGAAGGACTTGTTTTGACCTTGCTTTATGGGCCATGATTCATTTCAGAGAGAACTTGCCTTTTAACCCCTGATCACCGACACTGTATGTTATGTATCAAAATTAAGTTCACTTAAATAACAATTAATTTTGTGTGTCAGCTGTGAACTCTGTCACAAGCAAAAATCCAAATTTATGAAAAATATGCTGCTAAAAAGGCAGTTAATGAAGCACTTGTGGTAATCAGAGAGGTTGTTTTAATCAAAGAAGTTTTTTTTTACCTTGACTTTGCAATAGTTTCACTATTGGTAACATAACATAACTTATATCAATTTTTTAAAAATATATTAATTCTGAAAATTATTATTAAGTTCAATAATGATGTCTATATTTAAATAGGAACTCCACATCTCTACAAATTTTATGAATCCACTGACTTAAAAAATGTGTTATAGCTGAAGCAGAATGACTATAACATTTAAGAACAGCTAACTTGAAGCTAAGTTAGCTTCAAGTGTGCATCAGTATGGGAAGACCATGGAGAATCAAAGTAGTGGATTTTATGAATAATGCTATGGAAGGTAAGGGGAAAAAAGGAAGGTATTTCCAGGCATTCTTGCCAATGAAATAACAGAAATTAAAAGTACACAGAATACAACCGTATTACCTTGAGAAGAGCTGTTATACATCACTGACAGGCAGTGCACATGACAGCATAACTGATGTATACAGAGAATAATGCTGCATTCTGTATCCAGAAATAACTGCTTAACCTCTCATTTAACAAAAGTGTGCTAACTCCTGGGTGAAATTATAATAATTAAGGTAACTAAATTGTGGAAGCAGTTACATAAGCCTTTGTGCAATCCCTTCAGTAGATATTTCATAGAATAGCTTTATTATCATAGCCCTGATTTTGGTTGCATTGATTTGGTGCAGTCTTAGAGCAGGGTAGTACATGCACTAAGTCTTGGAGTGTCTTGCGTTTCTACAGTCTGGAAGATTTTTATGCTTTTAAAAAAAACATCTATACAGGGCTCTAACAACTACATATTACAGGAGATTCTTCTGAATTAGATGACTTCCGTGTGGCAAGCAGATGTAAGATGAGTTTCTGCACAGTCGAAAATCATTCATCAAATTTCAGTGATGAAATGCACACAGCTCTAAACCTTTGCATCAGTAAGAAAAGGGCTGATTTGGACTGGACAATAAAAAGACCTAGACTGGTTTATATGGGAAAAAAGGTGCCTACTGCTTGTAAGTCTACACAAGCAATATTTTTTTTTCAGAGAAGAAACATGTCAAGTAGCTTGCTGTGTAGATGATTTCCTTCTTCAACAGCACTTTATAAAAACAACCCAAAAGCACGTTCAAAAAGGAATACTACTCACTGCCAGCTAATATTTACGGTCATAACAGTAGTTATGTTCTAATCACTTAAGTATATCTAAAAGTAGCAGAGAAAACTAACCTTTAGTTTATCAAAATTTAAAAATCAAAATATCTGTAAGGTAGGAAGAACTTGAATTAAAATGAAAGGACATAACAGCTATTCAAAGAGGCCAAAAGTACTCATATAGATGAACACCAAGATAATCCTACAGTAAAGAAGACAGAAGTAGTTTAAGAAATACCTGTAAATTATCACTGGTTATTAATTAGATAAGCTCAAAAGAAAAAGATTTTCAAAAACTACTTCAAGCGCCAAAAGACGCAAACAAGTTTTTAGCAGTACTTTCAGAAGAACTCAGCTGACCAAGTGTTCAAGGAATTTCAGAGAGATTCAAAATGCTTCTATGATCACTTTTTGGTTGCATATATTTGAAATTGGCCCCAAGATTTTTCAACCCAAATAACTGACTGAAGCTATGTTATGTTTTCTCCATACACCTCACTAAAATGAGTTACACCATATTTCAGTATTTTTCTTGAAGCCATATGACATTAGATGACTGCTGTAATTTTGAACCATTGAAAACAGGATATAATACATTGTCAACCTCCTTCCCACCCCCACACTGAAACAAACTTGCTATCCTTTGGAAAGAACTTTACAGTTTATTATCTCTCAACAGTTTCAGTATAAAATGTGATCAGTTTAAATAAGATCTTTTCCCCTACTTTCAGGGGCCTTGGAACAAAAACCAGGATCACAGAAAAGTATTTAAGCATGTAGCTTCGGAATCTGCATTAGGAATCTGAATTTTCTGTGCTGTTGCTAAAGATTTCATAACACGTAAGAGAAAAAATGTCCTCTACAAAAATACATTGATTTAAGAGCCCTCTAAATCAGGCGTCTAAGCAAGCAGTCAATGTGAGACATTTTAAGACTACTTTATAGGTAAGGTGGCTTGCTTTTTAGTGAATATTGCCTACACAGCTCACGGCCTTCAATCTGCTAACTTCTACACAGATCTATGGTCTGCAAAGCTGTGTTGACAAAAGACAAGGTGATTTGCCTTTATTTCCTCCCCCTTGCAAATGAAATCGAACACTGACATCAGCAAATAAGAACATTTGCTCTGTTTTGTAAAGGAAGCCATTTGTTCAACAGCTTAACTCTGAGTAACAGTTAAAGCTCTATACTGTAAAACAGTGCAATATTGTTAATACTATGATAGCATACAGATGTCACAATGTCGAAACAGAAAAATGAAAGACAGAAAGAAGTAATGAGATCTCCAGGACTTGAGTAAGATGAATAATATATGACTCTTGAAGTAAAAAATAGAAGCGTCTGTAATAACATATGTATCTGACAGAAATAAGGTAAAGTTATTAATAAATTAAAGTGCTAAGCCAGTACTTCCGGTCCTGTTCTCAGAGATTTCCAACTGGCAAAACCTCTGGAAGCGTGGGTGCTCTGGAACACAGAACCTTGATTTAAAATCCTGACTTTCTGGGCACACATTGTAAAATGCTAGTGAGCTCATTTATATTATTAAAAAAAAAAATCCCAAATGATTCATAGAAAAAGGACTCTCCCTTTTACTTTTGGTATGCAATTCACAAAAAAAAAAAAGAAAAAAAAATGGAATGTCATTTGATTCTATTCTAAAGCATAATGCAGAAGACTGAAAGATTAAAATTTCCTTGTATTTGGTATGTATGATGTTATTTTCTACTTTCTAAAAATAGTTCAAAGAGGTCTTTTTTCTAATTTTTTTTCCCCTCAATAAGAAACTAATTCTCCAGCTCAAAGAAATATTTAGATCAGCCCTTTACAGCTGAGGAAGTAGAAGGTAAGATCCAAAGCAAGCAATTCAGATTTTGGAAGCATTTTATGAACTACATTCTCAACCACTTATGTAGTCTAGCTGAATTTTTTATGCTTTGCTATTTAGATAAACAAAATGAGAGCAGAAGAATTCATTTATGTTTAATGTTTATGAGAACAAAATAATAAAGTCAAAAATATGATGCAGTAATGCAAATGCTCACCATTTAACACAGAATTCTGAATTTCAGACAGCTGTACCTTTAGTCACACGACTGGTGAGCTGCATTATATTATAATTTACCATTCACAAGAAAAGTCAAGAGCATTTATTTTCCATTTTGTTTTAAACTTAGTGAATGATAATGTGACATTGTAGTGATTATGTGGAAAGCCTATTTGATAGATTTTTTTTCTTCCATTAAATGAACGAAAAAAAATTTTAAAAAATCCCTGAAGACACTTCTTTGATTTAACTGAGGAAAAAATCATTTGAGAATGAAAATCAGCTCATTCATATGCCACCTGCAAATATTTAGCAATTTTAACTGCATTGAGTAGTCCAACACTTTCATTTGGAATACTCTGAATGTAAACAAGGGGAATGAAGGTCATTATTGCAAGAAATGTTTGGCATTTCTTGACTTAGTAAGCCAAGAAACATGCAAAATATAATTTTGAGACATTATTAATAATTATTTCTGGGCAATCACTAACAGTTAATTCCTGCAACATATGTAGAAAACAAAAAAAACCCTATGCAATACCATAAGCATTTTGTTAGACTAAAAAAATATTATTGAATCTACATATGTATCACTCAGCTTCATTTTGGCATCTGTCTTCTACTGGAAAATGCCTGAGATAAAGGGTTGTGTGGGACAAAAGAATAAATGTGTACTCAGTGCATGGAGTTTTTCACTGACATGTTCTGTACCTTTGATCATCTGTGCTCAGCATCAAAGAATAAAAAATAAAATCCAGGCTCAGAATACTTTCAGCAGATTAATTTTGTTGTGACCTCTGTTAACATATGCATGATGAATCAGAAAAAGAAGAGTTAAAATGCATCCATTTTTTATAAGACTATCACTATCCTTTGTAACTCTTCTTACTAGTCATTATTTGCAATAAATTAACCACAGCAAGACTTTGGCCAAATTCTAAGAATTTGGAAACAAACTGTATAAACTTGAATTATTTATACAGATATATAGATATATACATACACAGGCTGTGATAGAGTTTATTTAAGTTTAAACAGAAGATATCCTAACTAAGCAAAAATATCTATGTAGGATTTGAAATCTATAATGACCTTAATTAGAATTTCCTCTGTGACATATTAAAAAAAGCACCAATAATAATAACAATAATAACAAAAGAACCCCCTATAATACTAGTCCCTTAAGAACCATTCTTGGGTGGCCACTTGAAATAAAGCACAATACAGTTTGTTGCATTATCACCTATAACATGTTTCATTTCTTCTTCTGCATGTCATAACAAACTGATCTGTATGGCTCCTGATAAATAATATTATTTAGGTTTCATTATAGATGCAAAACTAGATGTGAATCCCAACATATACATTTTCCAGTAATAGTCAACCACGATTTTATCAGCCATCATCATGATCCATACTCCAGTTTGGACTGCCCACTTGTATATTTATTCTTAATTGTGTACAAACTCTCCAGATAATGAGTAGCTCCAAACTTAGATGGCCAGTCCCAATAAACAGAACTGTCATGAAGATTTGCTGTGTTATGTATTCATAAACTCTAACTGGAGACAGAACACTTAGATGCTATCTGCTGATTGTCATAAATGCTCAGAACATTTATGGACCTCAAGCTCAGACATGTAAATCAGCATGGTCACAAATGTTATTGCCATACGAAAGCAAGCTCAAGAAGTATAAATGTTCAAAACCACAGAAACATATTTTCAGTGAAGCAGTGGGTTTTTATACTATCATTTCATTATACTTTCATTTGGGTGTTGGAGCCACATCAGTTGTTTATCTGTGAGCACTCCATGTGCCTGAAGACATACAAATGCAAAACTCATAAATCCTCACATTTGATATTTTTCTCCCCTTGAACTGTTCTAGAAAAGATTGACTTAGCTTTCACCATTCCATTCAACTGCAGGCCAAAGCACAAACAAGTCAGTCTGACTCATGTATGTGACAGTAATTCAGTTATTCTCTAGCACTCTCGGCCCCTCTGTTTGAAAAAAACCTCTGTATATCCAATCCTTTCCTTTCTTTTTTTTTTTTCACTTTAAATAATTTTAAATCATATTAAGAAAATTATCCTTGAAATTACATCACATTGATGAGTGATGAAGTTAATTGTTTAAGGCCCTTCTTGTTTTGTATTGATCCTCAGGAAAATTATTATATCCCAGTCAGCAGTACTTGAGTGCTGCTCTATGTTTTAATTCCACAGCATTTGTTCCAAGAAAGAACTTATTTTTGAAACAATGCACACATGTGCTACATGAGCCTGAGTAAATAAATAAATGACGAATTCATAAATCTTAAAATTTTGCATTGACCTGACGTATCTAAGGTCCTTCAAAGTTATTTCTCATTATGTGACTCAGTACAGGTAGAAACGCATTACAGTCTCCTCCCTGGATCTTTCTGGAGTAATGGGATGCAAAATTCCTTTTTGTGATCTCAGTTCTTTTCTGACAGTGTAATGCATTTTATATTCTGCTACATAGATAAAAAGGAGAAACATACAAATAATATACTTTTTAGTCACATTTCTGAAACCAGGCCTCCCAGATGTATGCTACAGTGCAGTTGTGGATGGTACAGACAGTACATTCTCAGTTTTCCTTTGCACAGTCATAGAAAAAAATTTAATCAACCATTAACCCATTACTATTTATAACCCCTTCCTATTTATAAGACTGCCATTTCCATGGCAAAAGTCAGGTAAAAATTTTAGGAAATAAGATTTGTGAGTGTTAGAAAACACAAATTATTTCGAAAACCCCAGTTTGTCTATAAAAAGCAAGCAGCAAACAAGATCACAGTGGAAAATCCATGTGACAAATTTTTAGAATAACGTTAGGAAAACACTTATTCAAACTAATAGGTACATTATTTACGTATGTGCGAATAAAATCACTGAAAGTCAGTTGTCTTCTGAAGGGTGAAAAGAAGGGTTTCTTTTTATCCTTCTGCCAGAGTAAAAATAAACTGACTAATAAGGACATTTAAATCTGCATATAACGAAAAAGAAAGATATTTTCTTTCTATGGCTAGTCTTGGTCACATCTAGTGCTACTCTGTAATGTTATTTGTGCATTTGACTCTCATATGTTTGGGCAGATGATAAATATATATTAACTCTGTAGGAACTGAAGGGACACTTCTAGTTAGGAGAATATACTGATAACTGCTGATGTAAATGATTAACAATGACAACAGTCTACATGAGAAATTCAAGGTTCAAGGTAGCAGCTTGTCACATCTCCAGACTCTCCCACGTGTCAGGGGAAATTGCTAGAACTGGTAGTTGTCTTCTGGACCAGTCCCTAGAGAAATTAAAGACTAAATATTCCCATAGCTTCAATTTGGTTATTGTTAATGTACTAATTAAACAAAATTAGGCAGTTACTACTTTCTTTATAGATATGAGGTACAGAGATTAAATAGGTCCCTCCTACAGAATCAATTTTTCAAGCCTAAAAATTGAATTAAGTTATTGTGAGCATTTAGACCTAAGTAAATACATCATACATAGAAAGTTCTAATATGCTGTACTGATCTACAGCACAGAATGTCACCATATTTACATGAATTAATAATGCATTTCAACAGCATGTTCAGAAAAAAAAAGAATATTTGGCTTTGAAGACACTGATTAATTGCAGATCAGAAATGTGAGATTTCTTTTGGTTTATGTCAAACCAACACTGCAGCAGAATATTTCTCAGCACAAGAATATTTCTTGAACTCTACTCAGATTGCATATCCAGTTTTGAGAGAGACTGTTTTTCATTCTGCCCTATTATACAACACTTCTTTCTGCCTGGCATTTGACAGGCATTCCCATCCTTTGCGTTTACTTTACTTCACTTCCTCAGCGCTGAGGCTGCAAAAACACAGCCAGCAGCCTCACAGAGCTTTTCGTGGAAATTTGCCATTCTAAACTGGCACCTAGCTCTATTATTCACTCATGGAAGCTTAAGATTCTGAGATGAATTTAAATATTTATGCCAATAAAGAAACTGATGAAAAATATAATAATAAAAGAAGAAAATGAAAACAATGTAAGACATTACTGAAGTAGCTCTTCTTGGGAAAGTTCTGACGTTCTTTGCTTGCCAGTCACCAGGGCCAACTCATACTTCAAATCCTGGATCTCCTTTTTCAGCTGGACAATCATCTACAAACAGCAAGGCATAAACCAAGCATCACCTAAAAATTCATAGCTAGTTTATGATTTTTGAAGTAGAAGTCTGAGTTTAAGTAAATATTATACTTTAGTTTTCTCTTTTTTTAAATAAGGTCTCTTTTCTAAAAAGTGTTGAAATGCCTTTAATACACCAAGCACCTTTTTTTTCTCTTTTTCCATTTATAAACCCAAGAAAAGTCTTCCAAATTCAGTAAATCCTTGTGTTGGAAGACATAATGGTACAGAAAGAGTTCAAAAGATTTTCTGCAAAAGAGAAATACAATTTGACAATTTGAAACAGGAATAAAAAGAGCTTTTTTCTCTCATTAGTTTTGCCTCTTAATAATAAAAACACATTTAAGAACTGTCATCTTTGTTAGAGAAAGGGCAACTACATAACAAAAATTGTATTTTTTACCTTCCCTTACAGAAACAGAAGTTTCAAAATCCTATCTTAATTTTAATCTTAACTTTTCTTCTTTCTCATGTAACATTTCATTATTATTAGAATTATAGCATACTATACTTGTAGGATGCATCAGTTGCTAGCAACAAACTGATAGCATAAAGCAACATAATGAAATTACATGGTATTAATAAGTAGTAATGCGAGAATATTACATGGAAAACTGAACTAGATTTTTAAATTCTAGGAAGTTATTTTTGGAACCTGTACTTTGGGAATAAGTGTCTACATAAACCCAAATTTTACTAATCATTAACCTCTCAAAGCCAAATTCTACAAAGCAGGGCAATATGCAAATCCCTAAGCCTAAAACATGAATGAGCGAGTTCTTGGATGCTTTATGGTTGATCAATTAATGAAGCCTCCTTTTACATGGCTAAAATGTATCAGTACTCCAGTGATATTTTTAGATGGATATGCATACGCTGATTCCATGGGCAAAGGAAGTTTCCAAGAGAGGAATGTTTTCAAGAAAAAATTACTCTTGATTGCAGGCACTTTCCAGAAATGAGATTGTTGAAATAGATGACACATATTTTCACTGGATGTTAAAACTCCTTCAAATATTTCTATTTCTTTTAATGAGTAAATGTAATCATAACTTTCTAAGTTTTGAATGAGCATTTTTACTTTAAAAATAAAAATATTCTAAACATGCATATGATTATTTCTTTTAACTCTAAACCTACAGTTAACATATTTTTTGCAATAAAGATTGACAGTCTAACACAGCATTTTATTTAATCATCTTTTAAAGTGATGACTGTTAATTAGAGAAGTGGCAAGAACACTTAGAAAAATTTGCAGGCCAAACATTTTACCCGACTTTAGATTGCCCCATTTTGGTGCCACACTGATGAAGTTTGTGCCAGCTACTGAGTCAAGAAAATGAAATTTGGGGCTGGAGTGTAAAATGGTAGACAGCTGAATGACAGTAGCATCTGTGTTCAATGACCAAATTTGTTAGCACAATTAACTTCAGTCTGACAACAACGGAAATACCAATTTCAGGACATGGATAAAAGATTAATTTTCAAGTATTATTAAGATGAACAAAAATCTACAGGAACAAGATTTCTATTTTTACATGAATGTCAGAAGAGATGAGGTTTAATTCAAGACATTCAGTTTAAACTATGTTCTTTGGCCATGAGTGAGAGAGGTTCAAAGAGGAATCACTTAGAAGTACAGGTACAAATTCATCTTCTTAGTAAGATAAAAAGTCAGGAAGTCTCCATCATGAAGAATAAAGTTTACACAAAAATCAGACTTAACTCAGATCCACCAAGAGGTATTGTAAACTCCCTTTATAAACCATTCATTCAACTCACAGATGATATTGCCAATAAATTGTGTTCGATTTTTATGAAAAAATCCTAAATCAAGCACTTTACTGAATAATAAGGTTGCACCCTGGGAATGTATTTAAGATGGGCAACAAATTCCATAATGAGCACAGGGCCATATAAACTCAAGGTACCTGTGTTCCCCTGCCTTTTCCACAAGAGGGGATGGTTTTCTAACTCTCGTGAGTCCACTTTTGCTTTACTTGCTAAATGATCCTGCAGAGCGAGACATACCAAACTCGTGCAGTATAGCTCCACAGGATGTAGTAAATGTTCAGGAGCCTGAATGTGTTTTACCTCTACCAAAGGTTTCTGTGGCCATGGAAGAAATGTTTTGCATGATTTGCTACTATACAGTCTAGGTAGAAAAGAAAAAAAGAATAGACAGACAGAAATGAAGAAGTTGTACAATGCATATTGGGTTTATTTTCTAGCCTTTTTACTTTTATGTTTTAATCTGTGATGCTATTGCTTTTAGAAACTGCTTGGAAAGGAAAATAAAATAAATAATAAAGAAGAAAACCAGCTGAAAACCTGACAAGGATCTTTTATTCCCTTTGAACTTCAAGGACAAGAGACAAGGAAAAATAAAAGCACAATTATTAACAGTAACTGAAATATGCTAATTACCATCAAGTAACAATGAATGAAATCATTGGCTATATAATCCCTGAGGTTTAGAGAACAAATGCTTTTTATGTTATATAATCTAGCATTCTGCAGGTTCTGGAAATCCTATTTTTGTCTCTTTTGCTTGTCTTCATTTTTTTTCCTAATGGTAAGTTCACAAGAGTTCTTTCTTCCTAGCTAAAATGTTCCTTGAATCAATTTCAAGGAAGGATTTGGTATGTTCCTTAGCTTTCTAATACACAAATTGTTTCAGTGAAGTTCTGTGCCTTCATCAAGTGACAGCAATCTTAGTACATTTCTAAAGAGTTTCAGAACCACCCAATTATCTGTGAGAACTATCTAGAAACTATCGCTGAAAAAAAACCAACCCTGGCTCCTCCCCTTTCACCTCCTCCAGCTCTGCTCCTTCGCACTGCCCTAAGTTCTGCCCCTCATGCCACCCACCACCTTGAGCTGAGGGTAAGGGTTAGGACTGGGGCTAGGGTTAGGATTAGGTTTAGGTTTGGGTTAGGTTTGGGTTAGGGTTTTGTTAGGGTTTGGGTTAGGGTTATGGTTAGCGTTAGTGTTAGGTTTGGATTAGGGATTAGAGCTTTAAGAGCTGAGAAAGCCTTTAGAGGTTTTTAAAGATCCACTTAATTATAATTTCCCCCCAAAAATATATAAAGGCACAGTTATTTTATAGGAAAAAAAGGCGCAGCTTTTTAAACTGTAAACAGTTTAATTGATTTTTTAGTGTAAAATTTTCAACATCAATTTGACTGCTCTTGATTAATAAAACTTAAAGCAAGCAATCTCCTTCCCTCTGTCCCCAGACAAGTCTCACCAATGTGGGGTCAATTTCTTCATTGAGAACGGCTTCATTCTTAATAAGAGCAACTCGCTGGGCAAATCTGCAGGTTGATATAGATTCCTGGAAGACAAATAAAATAAAGAGAGAGAGAGAAGAGAATTCCAATTACGTTTGCACCAGGTAAGTTGACCCGACTGCTAACGAAGGCATTAAACTGTGTTTCTGTTTTTTGACAATCTTACAGAAACAGTCTATCATTTCACATTCCAAAATAACAATATTCAAGGGAAATTAGGTTAGCATATTAATGACAGGGGCATAAAAAACTGTTAAGTCATAGTACATATTTCATTTATCCAGTTCATCCCCTGACCAACTGTGTGTCAGGTAAGTGCCCAGCTGGAATTTAAGAATAACAAAGCCATGCTACTCAGAAGGTAATAACTTTTGAATGATGAAAAAAAGAGAAAACTAAGTAAAAGGCATGTTGGGTTTTTTTGGTTTTTTGGTTGTTTGTTGGTTTGTTTTTTTTTTTAATGGACTAGATAATTTTATGTAAAAGAAGCCGGGAAAAGAGATGAAGGTAAGAAGAGTGGAAGTCCGGGACAACCTAGAAACAAGCCAGGAGATTTGGAACTAGGAGGCATACTAGGAGAGGAACTGTGATAACAGACAAAAATCTGTCAGATGAGCTGAGATGGGAAGCAGCAGTAATGGAAGGCAGAAAAAAAAGAAAGATACAAGACTGAGTTGGAAACTCTGTGGGGGAAACTCTGTGACAGCCAGTGTGTACTCCCATCTACGGCACAGAAAGAAATCAAAGATCCTTATAAGTATTGTTCCCTCATTCGAGATCAGCTGATATTTAAATGCCAGACCCTGCTGAAAAACTTATATATGTAGTGAAAAAAACCCCAACAACTGTCTACAGTTAGGTCAAATAATAAAATGCAGAATATTAGGCAGTAATCTTAGAAATTCAAATGATGCTTGAAAAACTGTATGATAAAATTTTATGAGATGTGTCAGCCTGCATTTAAAAGATAATTTATACAGTCTCTGAATTTATTCACTACTGTAACATAATTGATTTTCATAATCAAAAGAAATTCTGCAGTTTTCATTCCTCCAATGTAAGAAAATATCATATATGTTTATCATATATGTTTAAATGTTATGTTCATACACTCCTTTTTCCATATGACTTCTGCCTCTTTAAGTGCTTGGAGTAAGTTGCACACAGTATTAGTTGGGTTCTGTGTCTGCTGTTCCTGTGCAATGATGATCAGCCAATGTGATTTTAATCAGGTTCTACACATAAAGTAAGTACAGTTATAGGTACAGAACACATACATACCTTTCCACTAGATCTCTCTGCCTTATTTAGTGTGCAGCATATGTTAAATTAATGAGTAGCTAATCAATTCAGTTCTCCCTGTTCAATATGTTAGCTTACAATTTATTTATTCTGTGCCATCAAAATGGTAATCAAGTCAGACATTTAATTTCCTAATAATTTTTCTACCATGCTTATCATCAGAGCACTTCAGGACTTTACAAGAATTATTCAATTAATCCTCTTTGCTGCAAGTGTGTGGAATGATTACACTTAACAGAATGAAACTGAGTCAAAAGTACAAAAAATTTATATTCAATTGTTGTCATTCTATGATCTGTTGTTCAAAACAACTTCCATTCTGCATCAGTTACAGCTATATTATTATATATACAACTCAGAATCAACATCTTCATCCAAGCACTCCACAAAACTAGCACAAAAAATTCGATGTAGTGATCCAAGAAATTCTGTACAAACTCATTGATAGAAGTAAGAATATAATCTAGTTCTCTAGGATAATACTGTCATTTTCATATGAATGCCCTTTCTTACTCTGAATTCTCTGCTTCATTGTTTTCATTACAAGAAACAACACTAGGTCCTTAAGCAAGTGGCTTTTATTATACAACTTCATACTGGGGGTAGTTCTGTCTTGTGCATTGTTTGTGAATGAAATGTACGTCCAAAGGAAAAAACAAACCAACATGCAAACCCAACATAATTATGGATAATGACTCATGCAGCTATCCTGATTCTGGCATTTCTAATTATTAGTAATTGATTTATCATCCATCTATATTATTTGGACATATTACCTTATCATCCATCTATATTATTCGGATATATCAGATTTGAGGGAGCAAGAAAGGTATTTTGGGTTTTTTTAATTTTTGGAAGGACCAAAGAATAAAATCTGTTGTGTAAATTCTATCTGTCAAAGCAAGAACATGAAAATTGTCAGTAGATTATTCTGGATAATTACTTTGTCTAAATATTTCCAAAACAGAAATCTAGAACACAACGTGAGATACACACACCTGATGAACTAATATATGAAAGGGTTCTGATCTCACAGAGCTTAAAAAAAAATTAACAAACTTACCCAGCCACATTTGTAACAAGAAAATATGCCTGCATAATTACGTTTGCAAGTCTGAACAATATGTTTTCATTTAACAGCAAAGTCCCGTTTTCTAAAGAAAAAGTCTATAACTAGATGAAGTATGGTTTGAGTATAATGCTTTCCACTGTATTTCAGAAAACAGTCAGACTAAATAGATTTTCTTTTCTTGTTTATTCATATTAGAATGCTTTTGTCTTAAGAAAATCAGGAAATAAATATATTATAAATGGCTTTGAGCAGTGTTCTGTGTATTCACATTGCTACATAT
Organism: Vireo altiloquus; assembly: GCA_013396875.1. Lineage (NCBI taxonomy): Eukaryota > Metazoa > Chordata > Aves > Passeriformes > Vireonidae > Vireo > Vireo altiloquus. The sequence continues at coordinate 120,664 of VZRF01011449.1, forward strand.
TTTAGAATAAAATAGACTAGACTATTTCAGTTGGAAGGGACCTACAATGATCAGCTAGTCCAACTGCCTGACCAAATTAAAGCACACTGTTAGGGTCATTGTCCAAACACCTCTTGAATACTGACAGGCTTGGGGCATCAACCACCTCTCCAGCCTGGTCCAGTGTTTGACCATCCTCTCAAAGAAATGCTTCCTAATGTCCAGCCTGAATCTCACCTGGCACAGATTTGAGCTATTCCCATATATTTTATTACTGGATACCAGGAAGAAGAGCTCAACATCTCCTTCTCCACTTTCCCTCAGGGAACGGTAGAGAGCAATGAGATCACCCTCAGCCTTTGCTCCAAATTCAAGCCCAAATTCCTCAGCTGCTCCTCACTGGAAAATTTTCCAGCCTTTCACCAGCTTTGTTGCCCTCTGGCTGCACTCAAGGACCTTCACATCCTTCTTAACCTGTGGGGCCCAGAACTGCACACAGTGCTCAAGGTGAGAACAGCAGACAGCAGGGTAATCACCTCTTTTGATCTGCTGGTTGTGCTGTGTTGGATGCATCCCAGGATCCCTCTTGGCTGCCAGGGCTCACTGCTCACTGCTCACCACTCACCTGACCAGCACCCTGGATCCATTGCAGGACTACTTTCTAGCCACTCGTCTCCCAAATTATGCTTGTGTTGTGCATTACTCCACTCTAAGTGCAGAACTCTTGTTAAATTTCATCCCATTAATCACAGCCTAATTCTCTGATCTATCTGAATCCCTCTGCAAGGCCTCCTGTCCCTCAAGGGAGTGAAGAACACTGCCAAGTCTGGTATCATCAGCAAACTTGCTAATGGGACATTCAACTCCTGCATCCGGATCACTGACCAATGTATGGAACAGACCTGGCCCTAGAACTGAACCCCAAGGAGACTAGTCTCCAGCCAGATATAGCCCCTACAACAACCCTTTGACAGAGACTACAGACCTGTTTGTAAACAAAGAGAAGAAAACATCACTACACATAATTCCAGTGCAGGAAATTGGTGAAAGGACACAAAGGTATTTGAAAAATTTCCGTAAATCCCAAACTACTCCACTCAATTCCCTTTCTCTCCTAGTGAACTCTCCATTTGTCTACCATACTCTATGAAATCTTGACTCCAAAGAAGGCTAACGGAAGTTCTGCCAAGGTTTTCAGTGGAAATGCACTTCTGTGATTCAAAAATTTATTCACCAAGAAACCAGTAAATTGAAAAAAAGAGTAGTTCATTAATAGGTGCAAGTCCAAACTGTTACTTGATTTGAGATTACTTAGAGAAAATCACGTCTCCTAAAGAATTTTTCTATATCCTACAGCAATTTCCTCTGATAAAATTATCTTCTAGAAGCAAAATTAAAATTTTCTTTTAAAAAGAGAAGAATAAAAGCTTACACACTTGAATTGAATCTCTACTAAAAATCAAAAGAGCAGGATCTATAGAGAAGTGACAAGATTTTAGTTCAAGATAGAGAGAAATAACATACATCTATATTTCTTTTGTCCATAGCGAGTGTTGCTATCATGGTAGTCATGCAGTTTCCTCCCAGGCTGTCTCTTAGCACTGAGGTCATCATAGAGTTTCGGTAAGGAATGTGGGACCGATTTTTCTCTGCAAGGGCAATTATTACCTGAAACAACAGCAAAAATAAAAGACTTTTAAATTTATATGTCTATTAATGATTGACACATAAATAGAAAAACCAATCTGCTCAGGAACTTCTGACAAACAAAACTATGCTTATGCACCCAGTTAGCTGTAAACCCATTGGCTTTATTGAAAGAATTCCAAGTTAAATTTCACCATGTTTATATGTTTTTGTAGGAGCTGGACCTGAAAGACCAAATACATTAAATTTTACCATACCCTAGCCTTATAGTCTCTCAGCAACATGGAAACTGAACACGATAAACTCAAACCCACAGGTTTTCCTAAGATGCAGGAACTTACTGAAAATCTTCCTCATAATTTTTTGTCATAACAATAAAATATGGATAGTATTAAAGTAAAAACTTCCTCAATATTTACTAAAGGATGCTTTAAAAATTACACATTCTTAAAACACATGCTTCTTAGATGGGCCAATACATTTATTTCTGAGAAAATGTCTTGGAAAGCAAAGCACAAATAAAAGGGTGCATGATTACAATGTACTGCTGGAAAGAAATGACTCAGTTTAGAATATATATGCCTTGGCCAAAAAGGAAATTGTACACCTACTATTCTCAGTTTCCCTCCTCAGCTGTTTACATTATGGGACCTAATTATTATTAAATAAAAAGCTAGATTACCACATGATGTTCTGTGATATAAAAGATTTGAACTGTTATATGGCCAAGCACTGTACTGAAATACTGTAACTATATAAGCTGTGCAAGCTCTCCTAAATAATTAGGAGTTGTTTTTCCTTTAATAAATGTTACATACCAGTGTATATTTTGTTTATACTACATTTACAAATATTGCTATTTTAGAAAATTTAGTAGGGACATTTTTGTAGCACTAGTTTCTCTTAATGGTCTTCAGAAAGTTAAAAGTTAAAACTATAAATTTTACCCTGGCAGCCCTGAGAGACACAAATGCATAATAAGAAAATTAATATCTTGTAAAGGAATCTGGAAACCCATTCCTGGATCAAGGTTTTCAAATCTCATATATTAAAACTTGTTATACAGAAACATGTTAAAGCTTTGCTGGTTTATAATATTGCATAGAAACCTCATAGTAGTCTAGTGCATACATTAATAAACACATTCTCAGCCTCTGCCACACAGAGACTATAATCAGAATAGACAAGATGGGAAAAGAGCCAGATAGAAGATACGTTATTTCCATTAAAAATGAGAACTTTGTTACAGGGAAGTTCATTTTTTCTGGAGTTCATGCAGGAAGTCTGTACCTCAGGTAGAATCTGAACCCTCCCTCACTAACAGTGAAAAGCTGTGACCATCTCTCATGATGCAGAACCCATTGTACTGCCATGTGACAGTCACGTAACACAGAAGATTTTAGTCTTAAGTCCCATTTAATAAAACCTCGCCCAAATCACTAAATCGATCTTTACAATCCAATCAAGGAATCTGGAATAGAAAGAGGAGAATTTGAAGGACAAGGAAATAATATTCTCACATGAAGTGAGAGAGACCACCTGTACAGAAGCTGAACCTGGATTCTCTAAGAGGCACCAAATGCGATAATCAGAAAATTGTCTCATTTAAGAGGGTGTTATTATCCTTTTGATATAAAAAACGGGTTTTTTTTTCCTTTTTATTTTTTTAATACTTGTAGTTCTAAGCCTAATAATATCACTAAAGAGAAATTTTCATTTTTGGTGGGTCAAACAAACCACTTTAAAGCCTAGTTGATGTCAGAACTCATCACTTTTTGCAAAATTGCATCCTATATGAAACATAATAGCATAGAGCAGGTACAATCACTCTAAAATAACTCCACTGACACATGTGGAAACATTGGCAAGGGTAAAGGAAAGTGCAAGACTCACAAGGGGTTGTGACCTGATCTGAAGGGTGCCCAAGGGTCCCTGCTTCTGTCCACACCCTTTGTGCAAGGAAGAGATTTGCACCAGTACCTCATGCCATCAGCAGCCAAAACATGCTCTCAGAGAATCCTCAGGAGATGGGGATTTTGGGGTGCATCACTTACAGAAACAGAGCTGTCAGGTGCATCTATATCTTGTTGTTTAGTGTATCACATGCTCTGAAGCCATATGCCTGCTTCAGAGCTCTTTTTTTATGTTTCTCATCCTACTTCCCATTTCTAGTGGAGTTTAGAAACTTAAGCTCTGGTCCTTACAGAGAAAACCAACCAACCAAAAAATCCCACAAAAAAACCCAACAAAAAAACAAAAAAAAAACAAAAAAAACCAACAACAACAACAAAAAAAACCAAACCAAAAAAAAAACCACACAACCAAACAACAAAAACCCAAAAACAAAACAAAAAAAAAAAAAACTCAAAAAAGAAACCGTTCGGTAAATATGGGCAGTGACCATTCACTAATGGATCAAATCTTTCAACATTCCCTAAACAGAACACATGTTAAATGACAGCAAATTAACATTAAAGCAATGAGAACACTGTACTCTGTTATTTTGGGGAAATAAAGCTATTATAGTGCCAAATCACATGGCAATATAACTGTTAATTTGCAACTCTAAATTTGATCCAGGATCCCCTGTGTTTGTATCCTAAGGGAATATCTACGTATGGAAAGTTACATTGCAGCTGTAATTCCAGAACATGCTACTACATCTCTCAGACAAAAAAAGCTACCTAGATATGGTAGTAGGGACTTGTAAATTCCTGCTGTCATTTTAGATCAGCTGCACAAAAATATCTTCATTTTTCTCTAGACATAGAGGCTGCTTGGAGTGAAAGTGCAGTTGATTTATTTGAAGACCTTTTTAACACAGTGCGGATATTTAACAAGTAGACCAAGTGTGGTGACACAGAACTGTGTTCCCATTGTCATCTCAATACAAATCATTTTACATGACTAATTTACTGTGAAAATTGTTTCAAAATGGCATAAAACAACACTAGATCACCAGTAGATAGCTAAATAGTTGAGAATTTAAATAAGCGGATTTTGAGGCATTTGTGCACTTTAATGTTAGCCATTGCAAGGTCAGAATTGAATGGTACAATTTCCATTGAATAAAAATATATTTTTAAGGTCTTTGGTAGTCTTTTATTCAGTATCAGAAAATGTTTCTATTGATACACAATCCCAGATAGAATCCAAAGGTTATTTCCAATGGTATGTCTCTAAAATAGGAATTAAAACTTGCATGAAAAAATATTTTCCCTTCTACATACATAGAAATCATACAATAAATAAGAAGGGTCTCACTGCATATTTTGTATGATTCTGAAGACATCCATTTTAGAGTCACTGAACCTTATCACTTCCCTTGAGGTACAACTCAAATACAGACATTCTTTTTCAAGGTAAAATTTAAACAAATGAGGGGCGTGAAAAAAATTTAGTGTGATAGTAAATGACTGACTGCCACCTGCTGTACCTTAAGCTTCTTCTTTTGACAGATGAAATATCTCTGATTATAAATTAAATGAAAAGCAAGAGATTTGTTTTTGTTAACAGAAAATCATGTAACAAAAATCAAAAATATTCTTCCCAGCAAGTAGAACAGTTATAATTCCTAATCATAATTTTAGAGAATTTTCACATATACACACCCACAAAGTTTTCAGCTTTAATGCTTTCCTCAACTATATATTTTACAAAATAGCACAAACAATAATGTAAATGGAAAAGTACAGATTTAAATTTTAGAGTTAAGCCTTTTTTATTCTCCCTATCCTTCTTATTTCTCCCCTTAAAAGAAAGCCTCACAGACGTGCTATGTTTTCACAAAAAAATATTTAAAGAAGCCTTAGAAAAAAAGGCTGTATCCTCTATCAGAATCCCCAAAATAATTAATTTCTAGCAACAGGAACAGTATTTGATGTACTGTGAAAACAATATTAACTATTCAGTCTTAGAAAGAAATTAATTACTCTTACAGGTGTGAGGTCTGAAACGGACACTTGAAAATCTTCAGTGATTGCACTTTAATAGCCCAGCATTTTCAAAAGAAATTTCATTCATTGCCAAGTGTTTCTTACCCAAACTTGGTAAGCATCATAAACATCAAACATATAAAACATCACAGTAGATCAGAGAGAGATATATATTAAAGCCTTAATAATATTTTTTTAAACGTGGTGCTAAAATAATTCATTTTAATAAATAAGTTAATAAGTATCTAATTATTGTAAAACACATATTAATAACAGTCATAATGATTAACCAAATCTTTCTACTGTAAATCTTTAACTCCAAAGTTTCCACTCAGTGCTGCTGTCTAAAGTAATTTTTTTTTAATTAATGTGATTCATTAGGGGTAATCTATTTTCTCAATATTTGCCTTTTCCAAAGAGGAAAAACGAAAGCAACAGTGAAAGGAGGATAGGGACTTTAGTATACCTTAAATCAAGAGGCTAAATCTTTTCAGTAATAGCAGCTGAATGACAAAGATTTGTGGAGATTTGTTATTACCTCTATGTGTTCTTTTGGTATAAATCTAATAACGGTATTCACTCCATAAATGCATTATCAAAGATAACTTCTGTCTCAAAAAAAATCAAAGATTTAAATTGGTAGAGGAATAAAACAGCATATGAGAGAAGAGCCTAATAATTTACCATATTACAATGCTTGAACCAAATAAAGCTCAAACGCTTTCTTTTCAGTGAAACATCCTGATCCCAGCTGTGGAAGGGAAAGAAGATTATGAAGAACATTTTTAGGAGAAATATAGCTGAAATCTTGTAAATAACTTTAGTATTCCAAAGAAAACAAGAAAACTAGTTTTGAAATACTACCCTGTATATCTACTATAATTTTATTGCTTATTTGTTAAGTTTTCCCTAAATTAAAGTTATTTTATTTTAAAGGAAGACGTATCAATTCAATCATTTAAAAAAACCTGCAATAAATATCCTAAGATTAAGTGAATATTGGAATTGAGTTTCCCAAAACATTGCACGTTGTAAATCAGGAATGTAGTAAAAGGAGAAATGTTTCACTCTTTTTCAAGTTTACCTGCTCCAAGTAATGTAATGACAGGTTGATGTATTTGGCTTCTGTCAGTAAGTGACCCCCAATTCCAGTCTTTGCAACACGTTCTGACCCAGCAAGGTCTACTAAATGCAACTTGGAGTGTCGGATAGTTGCAGATCCAGGTTCCTTGCTGGAGATGTGAATAGTGAAAATGCAGTGAGATCGGCTTGAGGCTTGATTCATTGGTGTCTACAATGACAAGAAAAAAAAAAAAAACCTCTCACTGTTCAGTGGATAAATGAATTCTGCTTTTTATAGCTCAATAATCTGGCAACTGAAATAATCTATCCAATTTTTTATCTATTGGACCTGTAATAAAGATTCAGAAAGAACCCAAAAGGATATACCTGACATTCACATTCTGGACAAATACTTTATAACTTTAATCTGGACAAATTGTACTGCAAGAAATCAAGGGTGTTCCAAAATACTCTAACATTGAGTATATCAGCAAAGCAAGTGGACTTACTACGTGAGGAATACTAGAAAAGAACACCTTGACTGGAAGGAAAGTTACTAACACCTGATCTCTGAGAAGTTATTAATTTCCCCATTGGTGCACCAATTCTTCCTCCTTTTTTTTTTCTGATAAGTAGATACCAGTGTAACTAGGACTAGGACTTTCCATAAGGCTTTAAACTTTTGCATTATTACTTTTATTAAAAAATTTTAGTTGGAAAAATCAGTATCAGATTTTGAGGTGGCATTACAGAGTTTTCATAAAATGTTTTGCTCTAAATATTTATATTTTTGGGAATAACTACAGCCACACTTCCTTAACACATGGATATTCTTGGTCAATTTTTAGAAATGCTCAGTCTTAGCATAATTTCAGAGTTTTTCTCAATGTATTTGAAATGCAAAACCAAAAATTTTAAACAACCCTCAGTTATTTAACTTTAAATTTCAAATGACCATATGCCATCACACATGCATTTTTCTTAAAAAACATATAAAATATCTTTAAGTATCTAAAGTACCTTTTGTTTAGTTGTATCAAGGTATTGTTAGAAACTTAAATCTAAAATAATTCCTCATTATCCGAGTTTCATAAATAGCTAAAGCTTTAGATTATATATGGAGATTAAGTATTTAGCATACAGATAGTATTTTTATTCATAAACTACAAGAATGACAACATTGTTTTCAGAACATAAACGCTAGACCTGCAGAAAAATAGACTAGTAAAATAATAAATCAATATTATTGAGTTAGCAACTAAATATATATTTATAGCTGCTGAAAAGAGTAATTAAAAAATCCTGGTTATACTGTTTACATTGATCTCTTTACTGTATTCCTCTGTTATTCTGGAGTAATTTTTTATGTAGGCATATCCTGTAATTCAGACAATATACAAAGATATTGCTTTTTTTTACACAGTCTGCTTTAGCATGCAACACTCTAGATGTTAAAATGACCTGTCCCTTGCAGGTATTGAAGATGTTGTCTTATTAATCCAGAAAGGACAGCTCTGAACAGAAAGACTGCAAGCTGAACAGTCCTTTAACAGGAGTAATATCGACAGCTACACCACTTGGTTCAATTGTCTGCACTTCAGCTTCCCCTTCCTTTTACAGCCTTAATAGTGCCAGCACAATGAAATTGGTTTTGGGAACTGATCCAGCTCAAAAAAAGGAAAAGCCAAAAAAAGACTGCAAACCATAGATATTTAACCTGGATCAGTTTCTTAACTCAGCCACAGCACAGCTATAGAAAACAGTTGTGCTAAAAGACCTGAAAATGGCAGCATTTGAAATTGAAAATGGCAGGATATGAACAAGTAGGTAGTGTGTAGGAATAGCATACACTTGTAGCTATTGGTGAAAATTCTGTAAGGACATTCCAGCCTTATCACTATTTTCTTTTGGGCTGCTTTACATAATAAAGGTGAGCTCAGAGGGAGAGGGAAAATAATTTTGATGATTATTTTATACAGGTGAAGAATTTTATAATTCATGATCCTGTGGAATGAGCATCAGAGTGCAGTCCCAGGCTATCCTGTCCCCAGAGGTGAGACTGGGCAAATGAAGGGGAAGTGAGTTGTAGAGTTGGAATGAAAATAAACAGGCTGAGGGAAAGGTGTCAAGCAAGAAAATACTCTGAAACTTATTTAAAATGCAGTTATACTGAGAAAAAGTTATATGCTGTGAAAATGTTCAGCAATTCTGATTCCATGAATAAGCAGAGCCAACTTCACTTATTTTACTAGGACAGCTATGATTTTAGTATTTGGAGCTCTGTGAAGCAGGACTGGATAGTTTTATTTTGCCGGCTCAAAATCTACTACAGAATTCATTTTAAGGACATTCTTCTTGACAGAACTGATATTAAGGGATATTTTGCACTACACACAATGCAATCAGTCACACTATACTGCAGACAAGATCAAATACCTGTACAGGTCCTCTGTACAGGTCCAGCTGTAAACATTGCTATGAAAGAAGCTGAAGAAATCATCATACTTCTGAAAAGGCATTCTTAAGCAAACTTGAGTTTCACACTGCAGTAAAACCTTATATATTTCAAAATGTACTTTTAGTCACACCCATTTAATGCCAACAGAGGGGAAAAATTTCAAATCATGAAAGATAATAATTTCAGGACTCTGAGTTCCAAAATCACAGGGCAATATTTGCTCTACTAGGCTTTTATTGTCTATGGCAATATATTAGCCACAACCTTATTTTGTGTGTTGCAGGTAGATTTGGCTGGACTAGTGAGAAGGACCAATACATATATGCCTCAACATGTGTCACAAATGAGGTGAAGAAACTCTGTTGAAGAAGAAGAATTTCTCTACAGGAAACTGTGTTGTCCTGGCAGCCGGTCAGGGCAGAGAGGGAACTACCATGCTAGGACTGCGAGCAGCTTCTCCCACCCTGCCAAAGGTGAGCCAAAGATGCCGAGTTGGAGGAGGAGTTTGGGGAGACACATGAAAAGCAGCTAGTCGCAACACCACGACGTTTTTTTGCTTAGAGTCGCTCGGAGGGCCAGCTTGGCCCCTTCCCCTCTCCGCTTCGCTGTGTTTCCTGCGCTGCCTGCTTTGCCTTGCTTCACAGTCCCTGCAGACCAGGCTGTCGTCGTGAAGGTCTCCACTGCCGCCGCCGCTCGTACCCAGCCGTGATCACTGCTGCTGCTGTGCTTCCTGCGCTGCCTGCTTTGCCTGGCTTCACTGTTCCTGTGCCCTCCCGACTCTGAAAGCTTGGAAACTCTCCAGGAGCACGCCTGTACCCCCAGCAGCCTGTTGTGGGCAGCCAGCAGGGACACACAGCCTGCTGCTATTTGAACATCGCGCCCAGCCCACCACGGGAGCTACGCAGCACATAAGCTCTGCCTGCTGAGCTGTCGCTGACAGAGCGCTCAGAATTCCTTGTGGTAAGGCTGTCCCTGCCTTCTGTTTCTTTCCCTCTCTCTGCTCTTTTTTCCTCTATCTCCCTTTTAATTCAATAAACGGTTTTCAGATATAATATCGCCGTGTTTTGTGCTTAAGTTTTTGTCAGAAAACCTATCAAAACAATCCTTCCCAGCTCTCCCTTATAGTAGAATGGGACAACTAGTCATTAGAAATTCCATTTCTTTTCTCTCCGCAGCTTCTTTTACCCATGTAAATGAAAAAATAAATGAAGGTGATTTGGAAGTCATTGGCTAGATTCTCAAACTGATTTTTTTGTAAAGTCCTTCTTCAGAGTAAAACCACGGTTTAATCAAGACACCAAGACTCCTTTTCGCAGTGTAATTCTCTCTCTGCTTTGCAGTTCCCATATATAGGAAGCTCTGTTAGAACTCTTGCAGAAAGCATAAAGCAATAAAAATTTAAACTGTTAAATGGGATGTGATCATGAAATGTTAATTGCATAATCCCCCCATACTTTACTACTTTTACCACACAAGTAGATGCAAGGCACACAACAGAAATGATGATTTGTTGGCATCTCAGTCCAAAAATCCTTTTTCTGTTGTTTGGGTATTTGTTATCTTACATATGCAACTTCTGAGTATCACCATTCATCTGTTTAGAAAGTCTGAAAACAGAAAACAAACAAAATTTTCTGGACAGTATCTCAGAGACTACTAAAATGTTCCCTTAGTGGTTTTTGGAGTTCATTTTGGCTTTGTTAGCAGTATTCAAACCATATGTATATGAAATCATCCTCACACTAATTTGATGTGATGAAGGAAAAAAAAGAAAGAGGGGAGTGGCCTGGTTCTCAGCAGATGGTTGCTATTGTGAGAGTTATATATAGAACAACTGATGAGCTGCAGTTACTTTAAAAGAAATAATTTTTTCCAGGAATTCTGTGACATCATAAACCACATAAGCAGACTTCAGATGCTTTGTGATATCATGTGAACACTACAAAGGACTTAATGCCAGGTCATGTGTTGCTGCCCATTTGAGGCATGGTAAAGGACAAATTCAGTAACATTTAGGATCATGACTTGGTAAAGCATCAGTGTTTCATTTGATCATGGAAAATACGTACAAGGTGTATTTCAAGCCATACTAGCCAGGCTTGTTTTTTTCAAGGATGAAAATATACCTGTGTTTGCTGAAATTAAATAAGTTGTATAGAAGCTTTGTGACTTTAACTACTACACCTATTTATAAAAAGGTTGCAAGAAGGAGGCTTCTACTGAAATGAGAATCTATAGCGCAGTCATATTGCAAGAAGCTTCTGAGTTGAATGTTTCTTTCAAAGAATACAAGGTCAAGAAACATCCAAAAACTTGCTGGAACCTAAGCTGTCCATCTTAATCTAATTCTTACCTATCTTAAGTCAGCAAAACACTCCAGGAATTCTTCCCTACATAGGAATTTATGTATTTCGCAAACCCGTTATTTGTTGGAGCTTCTATCATAAATGTTGTTTTCACTAATAGCCAGAAATGAAGGTTACTTGTCTAAATACAGTTCTCAATAATTGAGAACCTAAGAAAGTTTCTTAAATAGGACAAAGGAAACCTATTTGAAAATCAGCACTAGACTAACAGAAGCTGCTACTATTTGGAAGAATAATATGTTGATTATGGCTGCCAAAACATTCTGACAGAGAAAATACATGAAAGAGTTCAGGACCGTGGGGACAAAACAATTTTGCAGGTGATAAATGCAGTTGTTCAGCCCATATTGCAAACCATCTCCACTTGGCAACTTTTACCATTCCAGTGGAATCTTTTCTTCCTTGAATCAAAATATTTAGACAGCAGAAGAACACAGTTGTCCTTTATGAGTGAATTAGTCACTAGCCAGTGCATAAAGAAAGGCTCATTCAGAGTGTTCCCAGTTTTTTGAGAGAATGTCTTGGTTAAAAGTTACAAAATTTTCTTTTAAAGGGTGTTTCTTTTTCTTCTTAAGGTTTGTTTGCTTTTGAACTTTTCAAAGAAGAGCAAGGTGGAAAAAAAAGTACTGATAGCATCCAAGACTGATATTAAATCAATTTTCTCCAATCTCTTGCTACAGTCAGAGGGATATCTGCAGGGGATGTTCTGACAGCTACACTCATTTCACAATTCAGATGGATATCTCTGCCTAATGAATATAAACTCCACCAATCTCAACAGAAAGATGCTATTAGGAAGAGCACATAAATTGAAGAATAGGAGGTGTCTGTCTTTATACCTGGTAGATGAGAAAGACCTTAATGTGTCTTTAGTTTCCTTTCTAAATAATATGGTGCAGGTGAAGGGGCTCCTCAGTTGTGCTTAGGTACACTTGTCATAGTCGAAATTGAAAAATTGTTACGACGAAAATATAAGGATTAGAATAGGGGCAATCACTTCCTGAAAGCAATACTTTATATTTTCATATTTACTACAACTACAGTTTCGCAGATAGACCATGGTAACTTCTAAACATGAACTTTACTAGCACTATAAATTTTCAGGTTTCTGTAACCTCTGGGCCTTCAAGGAGACAACTTGTGAAGACCATGGTAATTTTTAAAAGAATTAATATTACTTGGTGAAGATATTGTTAAACCATATGTTATATAGTGCCTTTTATCCATATAAATTCCAAAGTATTTTAAGGATGATTCAAAGTAATATGTATAACCAGTGATTTTTTTACCACACATGGAAATGAAAGCACCTGTGCTGAAATGATGATGTCATTTGGTGCTAATAATACAATATAACAGATTTGTTGGAGTGGAAATAAATTAGCAATTGACACCAATGAGGAACCTAGGAAAGCAGAAAGTTGTATTTTCTTCTGGACAGCAGCACTAACACAGATACCAAGCACTTTTGTCAAAAGTGACATTTAATCTCATATGCTTGCACACTCAGATCCTATTTTTTTCTATTTTATCCAATAAAAAATTCAGTCAAGCACTACCAGTGACTTTTAAAATATATTCAAGAGAATGCTAATGTACAATAAATACAAACAGAATTAGTTCAATTCAGAGGTCACAAGTCAGTCCCCACAACTATCCTTAAACCTATAAGTTTCATTCTTTCTTGAAATAAACATATTTAAACATTGCCAAAAGCTTACTGATTGCTCCAAGTGTACTTCAAACATTTTAAATGATGGAACAAATATTGTGCAATATACACTGTGTCCTGAGTTTAAAAAATGGAGTGCTATAGGTATAAAACCATGCACTAAAATATTTCCTTTCTCATTAAAAAAAAAAGTACTTTTTCATTAGAGGAAAAATAAATTCTAACTGTACATTCAACTGCAGTGCTCAGATGTACTCATCTCAGAAAATGATTTTTACAGTTTTGAAATTGCTGCACATCCTTGCAAGGCTACCTCATTCTGCTGCTTTAAGAAAAATACTAAAATCAATAAGAATTCTCCAAATCACAGAGGTTTAGGCATATTATTTCAAAAGATAGGGGTCATATGAGATTCCCATCACAAGAACTTAGAAAAGACCACTTCAGCTGAAGATATATTAATAATATACCAAAATAAAATTGAGTACACTACCTAAATGGCCAAACATTTCCACACAGGAGCTTTTTTAGATGTTGTTGCTACCAACTACTCAAATTGCAAATTAGATTTTGAAAACCTCAGCATGCATTTCAGATACTGAAATCATAAAGTTGATTTAACAGATTAAAATATTAAAAAATAGTTCAGATTTTATAACCTGTTGTTGAAGATTGCTACGTATTCAAATGTAACAAGAAACTGTTTTATTGGAAAACAAACAAAAATCTAGTCCTTAAATTCAGCAGAGCTGCCAACAAAAGACTCAGCTTTTTTGGTTTGATCTCTGCCTATTTCTCTCTGGCAAAATATGAGACAAAAACTTCCCATTTGGATTTTTACATTATGAATTGTCTGAGCACAAATGTCTCCCATCTTACATTTGCACAACTTGTAGTACACATTAAAACTAGAGCAGAGGACCAATCCTACATTGTCTAATAAAACAATCCTACACAAATTAGATTAGTTTCCTTTTTTTTCCTTCTCTTGGGCTATATAGTTATGTGTGGGAAAGAAGCATTCGGTTTTAAGCATTCCCTTAGTTTCTGACATTGAATGAATGAATGAATGAATGAATGAATGAATGAATGAATGAATGTTGCCTATAAAATACTTTTAATATTGTGATGACTTTCTTTTTAGCACTATCAGTGATGAGAGAAGAATGCAGCTGTCAAATCACAAGTTAGACTGCTTTAGCATAGGCAATGCAGAAATTAAATTGTCATTTGTAGTTTCAAAACAGTCAACTCTTCAGTGTTAAGGCATTAGACTGCAATTTTAGAGGGTACAGATCTCATATGTGATACATGACAGTCATCTGAGTTTTTCCACAGCCAAACTCTTTTTTATTACAAAAGCTGATTCAAGAATTTATTTTACTTTCTTCTCTATTTAGGTTTATTAATCTTGTGTCTTTTTCTTTAAAGTTTTCTTAATAGGGTTCAAATCTTCAGAGGTCAGAAAGTAGTATCATAACTCAAGATTTAAAAATACGGATCTCCAGAGCTGTTTTATGTCATAAGTCCTCTTTCTTAGATCTCTAGATTAACCCTTGTCTCCTCTATAACACTTTGTCAAGTTCCTCTCCTCCACACAGTATCAATTTTTCTATTTCGAAGCAGTTCCTTGCCTCAATGCTCAGGTTTACAAGCAGCCCTTAACGTTGATTATCTCTTGCCTTCACATATTCCTGCTTTTCAAAATGTAACCATTGAAATAGTCATCCTTGAGAAAGAGAACAAATACTTGTGTTGCCTGTTTACATTTTGTAATCAAACACTTCTTCCCCTGTGTCCAGGTGCATGTAGTCATCCAGCAGGAACACAGAACTACCTGACCATTCATAGACTCTGTATCTTTCTTGTCAGTGATTTATGATATATCCTTCTGGAGATACAGAGGAAGAAAACACACAAAGTCCTAAAAAAGAATTAACTGTACTGTAATAAAGACACGTTGACAGCACTTACATTATACAATACACTTTTTATATTTACATTCCATATCCAAGCATGAAAAGAAAAAAAGAACCTTACAGATGTCGGATATGGAAATATTTCATTTGAATTTTTCAGAATCAGCAAAACCACACTTGTGTTTGAATATTGTCACGTATTTATTTTGAATTTCCTTTGAACTACCATTTGGGAGTTTGGTTTTTGGTGAGTTTTGTTTGTTTATTTGTTTGGTTTGGTTTTTTTTTTGTTTGGTTTGGGGGAGGGGTTGTTTTGTTTTGTGTTTTTACACATAACACCATGTGCTTAGGCAATAAGCAGGAAAAAAAGAGGGAACTTACATTAAGTACTTCAAAGGCTTCAAATTTAGAGTTTAGTCATAGAATCGTAGAATAGTTTGAGTTTGAAGGTACCTTAAAGATCACCTAATTCCAACCTTCCAACCCCCTCACACTCCATGAATACGGACATCTTCCACTTGAACAGATTGCTCAGGACTCCATCCTACCTGGTGTTGAACACTTCCTGGGAAAAACTTCAGTGGGAATGTTTGACAATGATTTTTAAGGCCATGTTTTCTTATCTTTACATGCCACATTCAAAAGTCGGTCTATAGTTTACGAGAATTTTTTAATTCTACTTGTTTGAATTTCAGTAAGTTATGACATCAAGAACCACCAATCAGATCCAGCAGGGAAAGCTATCATCAGAAAAATGCTGTGGAAATATACTCAAAAAAGAGGATAGTAATTTATCTCCAAGAAGTTCCGAAATATACATCTTATTTGAGAGAGGAGGAGAGAGGTTTTTTACCATTTTAACACTGGTGGTGTTAAGAAAGATTTGGAACAGCAAATCTCACCTCAGCAATCATTCTGTTGGTGTCCCCCAAGAAGAGCAGGTTTAAGGCTTCCTCTTCATTGGTTGCTTGCTGAAGAGACAAGTTTTTCAGATGAATGTTTTGATCAGAATCTTCCATTATTGTCACTTTTCTACACGGAAAATAAAAACAAAAAATGCAAACTAGAGTTTTAACGCCATATTGTTTCATACTTTCATTTTGGTTGCACCTAAAAGGTGAAATCTAAAACCCAAACCAAATCATAATGAAAGAACTAAAACCATGAATGATACACATTAAAGGAAGTATTAATTTCTTTTTTTACTGTCACCTCCTTTTTATTATGAAACTCCTCCTTTATTATGAAACTCCACATAGAAAAGGAATATAAGAAAACTGTAAGTTTTAGAGAAAGCCTGGGGATTTTTATTGATTGAGATATAGTAAAATCTCAAGAGAAAGGAAGTTAGATGAATCATCACAAACAATAATATGTAGGGGTTTGTTTGCTGTTACCAATACAGATGATACATAAAGCATACCATAATTCTGATGTACAAATAGGCATGGAATATTTCAGAATCAACACATCTGTAGTCAAGATGTTTCTAATAACTTTGCATTTGTCAAGATTGTTTCTCTTTTCATTCTTAAATGGTAGTAACTACAACTGTAAATTATCCCTTTCTTAAATTAAAAGCAAGCAAACAGAATGATTTTATTTATTCCAACTGTTAGAAATATTTCTAGTTACACTCCTATAAGTCTTGAAGTTCCCAGAAAGGAGTTGGATGCAAGTAGCAAGGTTATGGCAAAAGTTCCAGAAGAACTGCTAAATATTACTGAAAATCCTTTCCACTTCTTTAAATACTCCTTTAACATAAGAATTTTGTTTCTTTTGCAATGGTTACTGAGAGTTAAACTTTACTGGCATTACTGAGAAGCCATTAGGGTCTCTCAGCTGGGATATTCTATAGTATCCAACATGGAGGCCAAGTAGTTGCCTCACTGGATTTAGAAAACTTCCAGAGAAAAGAATCTATTAAAACGGAAGTACATGAAATCTGAAGATGAATAACATGTTCTTCAGGGTGAATTACATGTTCTGTTACAATTTAAAACAAGCAAATTACAGCTTCTAAAAAAGTTGGAAGTTTTTGTTTTTATTTAAACCAAACCTTTATTTTCTGTGTAAATATAGATTATACTTTTTATCTATACATATACACCTATATGTATACATATATGCATATAAATATTTTTTCATGTTCTTCAAGATAAACCACAAGAGGGAGTATGGGGCTTGAGTTTTTATCAGTAGGTAGTTCTTGCACATTAATTACTTCAAGTTGCTTCAAAAACAGAGAGATTGGGTTTTGTTCTGCTTCACTTGCCTTTCCTCCCCCCCCCCCCCCCCCC